>PRKT01000287.1:226546-273537 GCA_003671525.1 Saccostrea glomerata
TGGGAGGGAGGTGTTTGGCTCGGTCAAAAATGTGTGAGAAAATGTTATAAGGGTCTGAAGGAGGGGGTAAGAATCAGGTGCAAGCTAGGGCCTCCCAGTCTCTCTATTCCATAATGAATTCCTTTTGTATTAAAGGTGAGAAATTCAAAACAATCAACCTATGTATTTATAGTGGATTTCTGTTTGAAAATACCCATTACAGATTGACCTCTGAAAATTATGCTTCTTGGGTTTATTCCAAATTTTTCTAATTTTTGCATCATTTTCATATTTCAGTTATAACTGGGATTGACTTTAAATATAAACTTTTATTAATTACACTGGTCTGCTAAATATTTAGATATTAACAATAAAAAATCATTCTTATCTAGACATGCTTAAAGTCACCAAATATACATCAATATCTAAATTAAAACAATTAAATGTATATCCAGCAATAAATCACAGATTTAAAGCTTATACAGCAAAACTCGGTTATTACAAAGTTGCTGGGACCTTTGAAATTCCTTCGTTATATCCGTAATTCGTTGTATCCATAATTCGTTATATCCATATAAGGAATTCATTAAATTTATATAGCTTGGGAGCCCAAAAAAATTCGCTTTATCCATGAATTCGCTATATTTGTGTTCGTACTAAATGAGTTTTGCTGTATCAAACTTCAAAATGGAAACCATTTAAATAACTGAAAACTGCAGGATAGCCAATAAGGGTTAATATAGCTCTGACAAATACCCAGAAAGACATGCAAGTAATATGATCAGAGGAAAACCTGGATGTAATTCTTGAAAAAAAAATTGATATGGATGTTGAGCACTTGACCTTAAACCTTGTGTAATTAACATTTATTTGTAAATTTTAAGAAATCAACACATTTAACATTAATACATTCAAAATGTTGTGTGGCTGGGCGTAGTATCCCTGACCAGTATATATTAAGTACTGTAGCTTGAAACTTGTCTAATGCAGGTGTTGTATAATCCATAATCTTGCTCAATACATTATGTAAAGGACTTTTCAGTAAATTCATTTGTTTAAAATATTGTCTAATTTGGAATGTTGGCTTATCTGGCCAATTGTTTTTTAAACCAGTGGTGTGCAGACTATACAAGTTTTACTGTATTATTTTACTGTATTGTTTTTTAAGCTTCACGATTTTTATTGATACATTTAGTCCCCTTTAGAGAATAACCATATATCAGTTAGAGTGCATCTGATGTGACTTTTTCTTGTTCTGTAATTAATGTCTTTATTGAATCCTCAGAAGCATGTGGGTGTTGGATTACCATCATAATCAAAACAAATTTATTGGATTTCTGATGAGGCTGGATGCTAGAAAAACCCAAATGAGGGGACTTATGCCAACGGTGTTCATCAATTATTGACTCGTATAGAAAGTTTATCATTACAATATCTGCTCTGTCATTTAGAAATGATTATAAAGAGTTTACCCAATGTTTCCTTTTACTAGTTTGTATTATTAATTTTTTTTTCCGTGACAGCTTGGGAGTTTTGAGGTTGCGTGAATCTCTTTTTCGTGATCGGAAAGAGCTCTGTTGGGAAATACCATTTATAATTCAAACAGTATATCACTTTTCTGTAGCTTAATCAAAGTTCAAAATAAAAGGCGGAATTTAGAGAGGGCACAAGATTTAGTTCCTGATTAAAGAGTCGAAGCAATCAGATTTAATATAGGGTGGTCCTTCAACATTTTTAATCTAGGACATGACCAATTTTAGGAATAACCATCACCCCACCCCAAATAACCTTTGAAGTCTAATATTTTTTTAGTAATTGCTGATTTTGAGGTCAATTTGATGCTTTAGGCACCTGACAAATACAATATTCACTGAGCACAAGGAGAATTATGTACTTTGAAATACATGAAATACATGAGCTCAGGAGTTTCTTCATGAAAATTATTAACCCCCCACCCCCTGAGCCCCCGAAAAAGCAGTGATTTCACAGTATTACCCTTTCTACCACTCATCTGTTGACACTTCATGTACATGTAGATACATGTATATAATACTCATCATGTTTTTATGGGACCATATTTGCCTTGTAATTGATCTGTATATTTTTGATTTAGGACTTTGCACAACTATTTTCATGAAAAGTAACTTTTTGATATCATTGCAGAGGCCATATGATATACACAACAGTACCTCAGTCCTAGAGGCCAAACAAATGTTCACGACTCTCAAAGTGCATTACTCCTCCAGCTGGCATAGTGGTTGTAAAGACCTTATTAAACAGGTAACAGTAATACACACTTATAATGAAGTGCCTGGATGGACATTTTGCTTTGTTATAAACGTATCTGTTAAGTTCAGAGTATACTTTAAAGCCACTTGTAAGTTTCAATTCATTAAATGTATAAGCAAGTTCAGTATAAACATGTTAAACTGTATTTTATGAAAAAATCAAGAAGGTTATAGGTTTCTCCACGTGAAATACCACACAGATATTGAGATCCACCTACATCAAACAACTGTTATTTCAATAATTATATAATGATCATGCACCATTCAAATTAAAATATATAAGTGCAAACATTTGTTGTAGCTCGTGTAAATACAATGTCAACATTTGTTGGAGCCCCTGTTAATACACTGTAAACATTTGTTGTAGCTCTTGTAAATGCACTGTAAACTGTAGATTGGCAAATAATCACAGTGGTTTTAATTTTGCTATGTTCGCGATGTATCATTTTTCCGCGAAATTAAACCCATCATGAATTCTTTTACTAGTTCTTAGAAACGTTAAGATGTTTATACAAAATTTGAATTAATTTCTTGCAGCGTGAAATTAAAACCATTTCAATTGGTGACTTTTTGAGATATCGTGAAATTTTAACACGGTGGAATTAAAACGACTTGCAGTATACTGTAAACATTTGTTGTAGCTCCTGTAAACACACTATAAACATTTCTTGTAGCTCTTGTACCTGGACCCAGAGAAGAGAATCTCAACAATAGAAGCCTTGCAGAACCATAGCTTTATATCTGATGTGGACTTTGACCAGGTTCTGCACAGAAAAATCAAACCCCCCTTTGTGCCTTCTGTAAGTTATTATATTATATAATAATTATATATTGCAATTTAATGAGGTGGTGCAAATTATGTTTAAAATATACTCACTTTCTATTTCCTAAAGAATTTATATCTGATATTACTTTCTTAAATAAACTTAATGTAGAGTTGCATGATTGTCCTCTGACTGGTCAGAAAAATACAATGATTATGTTAATTTATTGTATTATAGGAAGGAAATATGAATTGTTTTCCTGGAATTCAACTAAGGATTTCATATACACACTTGTATTAAATCTTTGATTAAAAATGTTTAATATACTTCAATATAAATTAAAAACTTAAGGTTAACATGGAAAAAAAATTTTCCCCTAAAGAAATGTAAGTAAGGCCATTCCAAGTTTTTTCTCTGTTTAGCGTCCACCCATCTTTCAAAAACCTACCTACCTATTCACAAAAAACACACAAGCCAAAACATAAAACACAGGCTTAAAAGTCATAAAAATGACGCCCTTCAAATAATTTGATGTTACTAGATTGCTTTAATAGAAGAAATATCTATTCTTAAGCAAAAACAAGGGATTAAATGCTTAAAATACACCCAGTATAACTTAATTAATTACTGTACAGAATTATTTAGAGAAATTGACAAATTTCAAAAATTTCGACTAATTTAATCAATTTCAGGACTTCTGTTGTTGTGTTTTCTTTCTTATATGGGGTGTCAAAAACCAAGGCGCACGCGGACGCTAAACATAGAAAAAACTTGGAATGGCCTAAACTCAATTACCAACACAAACATCAATATTATGCTTATGATTACCCATCCGATGAATGTTACAGAAAGACCACCTTAACTGTGACCCCACCTATGAACTTGAAGAAATGATCATCGAATCCAAACCACTTCACAAGAAGAAGAAAAGACTTGCCAAACAGAATTCCAAGAGAGAGCTCTCACATCAGTCCTCAGTGGTAGGCCCTGCATGTAGTCAGTCTAGGGTGAAATTCTCTGTGGATAATTATTATCAAATTATCATTACTGTATACAGTGTTATTTTTGCCTCATGTTATTTTTACCCTTTCTCACTTGCAAACAATTTTGCCTGTTTAAAATTTGCCCTGTCACAGTTCTGTTCAAGAGGTTTAATATACTGTTTCCTTTGAATATGTCCCATCTTAAATTTGCCCACTTGTGTCAAGAGTGGAAGGGCAAAAAAAAAAAACAAGGGAGAAAATTTCCTTGTATACAGTATTTTCTGATGAACATTAAAGTCTGATTGTAAAATTTATTCAAATCAGTGAAATAGCTTATTTTAAAACAATTTTTTTTATTTTAGTTGAATTATTTTGTTTTTAAAGTCCTGTCTTTGATTGTAAAAATGAGCAGCCTTGGTACATGTAGGCTAGTTTGGAAACTTGACTGTCTTTGATATACAAACTAATGCTAATTTATGTTATCTTATGAACAGGAAGGTGACCCATCACAGGACATGGAGGAGAACATTTTTAAATATTTTAGAATCTTCAACAGAGAGAGGTAGGTGTCTGATCTTAATATGTACATATTTTACGGACAAAGATATCCAAGATAAGTAGACATCTAAGACTGCAAAGCAGGCATCCTCTGGCGATGAGAATATCTATAATCCAAGGCAGAATTCTACATTGATCTCAAACAAAAACTAAAACACACAAAAACGTGTTGCTATATCCACTCCAACTCCGTTGCAAGGGGATAAATATAATAATTATGCTGCAAGATAATTTATCTTGGTGGGATCAACATTTTCATGGCAAAAGTATGGGGGTATAAATTTGTGGATACTTTCAGAAGAGGTTCCATATGAAAGGTCCTCTATAGACTGTTTTCCTATGACATATTTTGTCTCAAGAGTTATTCCCCTTAGCTGCCATCTAGTGAATTTTCCACTTTGAGCAACCAATTTTAAACATGCATGCATAAAATATTACCACAGTAACCAGTATAACAAATTGAACTTAGTTGAATATAAATGAATGGACCTACAATATGGCCACCATGGGAAATAACTCTTGCTAAAATCACCTCTGAGTCAATGGTAAACACTCTATATAGAATACTACACAACTGTACAATTTCTCTGATTTGGAATGTCAAGTATTTTGTGATATTGAAGATTCTCTAATGAAAGGAACTCACAAATCCAGGAAGTTTTAATGAGTTTCGTGGAACTTGTAGCATATTGTCAATTTAAGATGCAGCTGCATATTCTTTGTTTACAGTTAAAAAACAGGAAATCTTGAACTCAGAAAAAAAAATTGCCTTGTGATTATTGTATTGTTATGTACATGTGTATGTCTGATATATTTGTAGAGAATTACTTCCCCCAACCAAGGAACAGGAGGAAACCCACCAGGATAAAGTCAATGAATGTTACGACGAATCTCAGGACGAGCTGGAAGTTCCCGATGATAAAGACTCCAAGCAGAAAATCACCAAACAAGTGACTTTTGACTCCAGTGAACTGACAAGCAAGAAACCTATAGCCAGTATAGGTGCTAGTACATCGTTCAGTTGATATTACACAATAACTGTCTGTGATTTACTCCTAGGTTTGTTGTCGTTTTTGTAAATCGCCCCCCCCCCCTTCAACACCCCTTCCTGTTTCAAAGAAAGAAAATTTGGATGGGATGGGGTGGGGGTTAAGGCATGAGTGATGACTATTTTGAATTAGATGATTTAAAAAATTTGTGTTTTTTTTTTTCATTCTTAGCAAACAGTTTTATTGTAAATATGAAGCATCAATTACAAACTTAGTTTTTTTATCATCCTCCTTACAACAATGTTCTTTGATGTATTGCTTGGAAAGGCATCCATTTACAAAAAAAATGTATATTAAACTCTTCTGAGAATAGATGTAGTTTTTTTTTTTAACCAATATTTTTGAGTGGTCCTTGTTGAAACAAAGTATTGTTTAAGATGTATCAAAACACAACCTGCAACAGAGTAATGTACAATGTAAAAGTATGTCCCATTATTAAGTGTTCAACCATTTAAGTTTAACACAACACCTCACCTTTAATGGTATTTATCCTGCAACTACCCCTTGCATTGACCTTATAAAGGTAACCTAATAAACCAAAGCTTTATTGGGTCACTGCCCTAATAAAGCCTCGTGCATGTATTCCGACGTTCTAAAAGCATTGTGACGTCATGTATATTGCTATGTTAATGCCATGGCATCATAGTTTTAACTGCAGAGATGTGCCTAAATCCATCGAAAACATCTGTCACGTTTTCTAACCCTCGTCCAAATATCGCTTATATTTCAAGACAGTAACCATGTATTTTATATGACTCTGCTGTGTTCATAATTATGTTATGAAAATTAACCCTGTGTTAAAACTTTTACTGTAATTAGGAAGAGGACCAAAAGCAAAAGGTGTAAGAGTGATTTTGTTTTGTTTACAATTGTTTCTATTTTTTTAGCTAAATAATTCTAGGTTAGCTAGTGTGTCATATTATTTCTTGTTTTAAATTGTACATTTTGTTTATTTTTTGTGAATTAGAGTATGTTTGGTACAGGGCATGTGTAATAATAAATAATAATTTTTTAAAATTTTAATTGCTGAATTTTTATGGCAATTATTAAGATTCTTTAATTTTAATCTAGTCAGTGCTTGCGATGAAGTATTGAATTTTCCATTTTACATGAATTTTCCATTTAACATGACTTTTCTTTATACATACACGTATTTAAATTTGTAGTCAGTTTATACATGTATATGTTCAGGTTAAGAAAGATAATGTGTTCAATCATTAAAATTTAGGCACCTAAATACATGTATGATTTTGTAAATATAATGTCACTATTGAAATTACTGTTTTATATAGAGCTTTGAAGTTTTGTTTTTTTCTCAATCAGTGAACAACAGTGATCAATCAGCTGGTTTGAACATAAACTTATTCTGTGAAATCCAAGCAGTCGTAAGATAAGTTAAATTACATGTTTATGGTACATGTATCATGGTTATAGAATGACCCAAATCATATTCTTTTGTGACAATCTCATGTCATGTTGTCTAAATGCTTGTGTTCATTATAATTGCAATTACATGTAAAAAGCTTTAGTTTTTATGTTATACATGTTTTGATATACAAATTTTTGAACCTTTAAAATCCTGTTGCAGATCTAAGAGTGGTTTGATTAGCATCTCTTACAAATTTTTAAACCTTCAATTTTAGTCACTATTCCATTTTTGTTTTTATGTTAAGGTGCTGTTTAAAGGGTTATTTATATTTGTTCATTTCTTAGTTCAAAAATGTCTTAATTAAGAAAAAAATTCATTATCCATAATCATTCTTTGATTGTCTGTTGTATTGAATTACCATTGAAGTGTGCCTGAAATCACCGATATTGAAATTTTCCTGCGAGTGATAGCTGGTAACCTCCTAGGTGAAAAGTTGACTCTTGAAATTAAAAAAAAAAATAACCCATTATACAGTTCCATTTTTCTTTGTTACAATATTGACTGTTGACATTTGTTTTTATCATTCAATAAATTTTATCATTAATGTCATATCTTCGTTATTCCTAGCATGCATAAATAAACCAGGGCACTGCCAAGGTAGCTGCAGAACTGTAGCTTTGTGGTTTTATATTTTAGAGTTTGACCGTATCTTTGTTAAACAAAGATTAAAAAATTAATAGTATTTAAAACCATAATGCTATAATTCTGCAGCTACTGCCAAGGTTGCTTTTTTAATCTGAATTGAAGAGGCTTCCAAGAGAAATTGTACTAAGATACTCAGTATACATACTTGTTAAAATGAGTTTTTTTCCTACTTGGAAAGCACACATGCAAAGGTGAAAATTCTTGTTCACTCAGTCATGAAATTTGATCATGATGTTATTTTCTGGATCAAAATTTCTAAATTTATACCTAATGTCTCAACCGTTTTCATTTTGATTCAATCTTGACCTTGCTAAAAGGATCATACTGTCACATTCCCACAAACGAGGCTTGTTCAATAGATCGAGTGCTTGCGAACATTTCTGTTGGCGTTATAAAAGATTTTTGGAGAGAGCTTGTGACATTGGCTTTATTGAACAGGCCTTGAGTGAAATTTCTATATTGTCCAGTTTGGATTTTTTTCTGTGGCAATGAATGTGCATAGCAAAAATGTAATTATTATAGAAATTTGCAATCTCAATAATGTTTTAACTTTGAACTTTGACTTATTGATTAATGTCAATATTTTGCTGTGTGAAATTTGTAACCATAATTTTTCTTGATGAGAGACCAGCATTTGAAATAAAATAAAGTTCAAACTGTAATTGCTTCCATATAAACAATATAAAACATTCTTATGGTATACAGATATATTTATGTGGTTATAAGCATGTACACTACATAACAAATGACAAACTAAACAGTTCAGATGTTCACTACATAACATATAGGAAGTACAAGACATCTCGCTCAACTTACAGAGAGAGGATAGAAAGAAGACAAAGATGCATGATTTGTAAGACAGAAGTAGTAAATATATAGTATAGAGCAGTCCTAATATAAACACAGATTCTCTCCAACACAGAAATCATATAACAATATTTTATGCAAAGGACACGCAATAAAAACATCTGATTATTATCCTATATATTACATGAACGTCAATTTCTCATGTTCACTCATGAACACATAGTATCAAAGAACTGTGAACTTCAAGTTACTTTTAAATATCTGAGTCTCAAAAACATTTACAGTAATCATTGTAACATCCACATACATTACAGCACTACTTCTCTCACAAGCACAATTTTCCATGATTGAAAATAAATTGGGGTTTTCTATAAACATGTCTTTCAGTCTAAAATTTATGAACGATGATATTCACTGTCTGGATTCCAGCTTCTGCATCAGTTGATCACAAATATCTGACAAGTCATTAAATTCCTTGCTCTGTAATAGAACAAATACATACTGAGTTCAACTACATTTCTTAAAGTTCTACATGTATGTAAATTTGATATGCAATTGGCATGTTAAAGATAACTTTTAAATTCGTAACAACAAGCGATGCCTCAAGAAGCTTTTGACAGTTGACCTTTTGCAATAAAATTTTATACCAAACCTCCATATGGCACTGCCTGCCCCTCTTATAGTACCCCCCCCCCCCTTATGTTGGCTGTGTATAATTTTTCTGCATCCTACCATCCTGACAGACAAACAAAGCACTTTATTGTCACAACAATCTAAAGATAGAATACCTTCTGTTCTAGTGCTTTCTCTTTACTCTCCAACTGCATCTCTTTGCGTTTCACCAAGGCCTCAAGTCGAGCTGTTTCTGACATGGAGTTGGACTTTACCTTCTCAAGTTCTTCATGTGCCCTGGAAATTATCATAAAATAAAATTCTGTTAATGATGAACAGTTCGTTGGTAATAATTATTATTATAGTTTTAATTTAATCCAACTTTGGCTTGACTAATTCATCAAGTCAATGTAGCACCTGAACATATTATACTTATACTTAATATACTTATTTTTATGTAATCCAAGATGCAACATAAACATGATCAATGAAAGTTTCAAGAAAAAGTTTATCTAATATAGTATTTGAGACTGTGTCAAAAAGTTAAATCTGGTATACTGATGCAGATGCCAGCATATATGGTCCAAGCAGTTTTATCAGTTTTGAGTTGCAATATTTTTTCATATTTTTAAATGTGTCATATGTGATTTGAAAAGAATTTGAAGAAACCACCAACAGCCGTCAGCCAACAGTTTTTGAAGTAAAAATGAGATTCTTCATTTGACAGTATTAAAGCAGTTTTAACTTCATTGCTATCTGCCATTGACGATTTTGACCCCTTCTTTTGTCCCCTGAAAAGAAACTTACGCCTTTAATTTCTCCTCGGCCATTTGTTTGACTTTAAGGATTTGTTCGTCCGCCTTCTTTAATCTTCCCATGTAATCCTCCACACAGGCCTTCAGGGTTTCTTCATTCTGATAAACACAGAATTCAAAATAATATGGGATGTTTTATAAATGTACAATTTAAAGATTTACTGCATTAATACTGGGTTATATTTCAAGGACTATTATCATACCCAAAAGGTCTACTTTTTCAAATATGACTATAATTTCTACAACAAGATTTAGATTGTTTGTCAAGACGAATAACATTGACCATGACTCTTTATCCAATCATCCTCAAGATATCACTCCTTTACACTATGATCATACTTGTAGCTATAATGTCATTGCCTTATAGCAATTATTTTGATATTTTATCTTTTGATCCAAAAAAATATTTTTCATTTCTATTTATGCATATATTATCCCAAGTTTCCAACTATTGTGGATGCCCTGGTATACCCAACAAACTAGACAGTGATTCCTTAATACAACTCTGAATATTTAGGAGGTGAATCTTTCCAACAGAAATCCTTGAATCCTTCTCTACTTTCATATTGAGTTAGGTTCTATACATTTAACATGTAACAGAAAGTTATGCCATAACATCACTTTACGAAAGAAGTTATCTTAGATGGATGGACATAGTGATTCACAACTACATCAACCCTTCAGCATTGTTCAGGGAAGTTCTGTGCTTTATAACTGACAGACTTGCCTTTAGAGAATTCTCCAGTATTTCTTTGGTTTTGCCGTATCTTTTGTGTAGAGCTGAGAAGGAAGCTTCTAACGTGTCCACAGCCTTGGACTCCTGTGATGTCTGTAAATAAAAAGTGGAATTGTGATTTATTTTAAATTAAATACATTGTACATGCAATATACATATGTATATCATTTAGTCATATGATAAATATTATTAAAAGCTTTTAATTGATAGTTTAATTTTTTTAATACTGAGTTGACTTTCATTGAAGCCCAAGTTCACATAACAAACCTGTTCATTGGCCTTCTGTAGCTCTTGTTTCACCTGTTTTAATTCAGTTTTTAATTTTTCTCTTTCCTCTGGAATAAGAGTTATAAATTAAGGATACACCAAAGGTTTCCAAAGGGCAAAATTTCATTTGCTTGTAATTCTTTCATTAACAAAGATAACATATTAAAAGTATATATCATTTGAAAGCTTGTTAAATTTACTATTTAATGATTTTAATCTAATTTTTCATTTTTATCTTATTTAAAAGTTATTAATATTTTAATGTAAATATTAATGAATTTATATTTTATAAATCAACTTTTTTGTATTCCACCTCACAAAGTCAAAATTTTGCCTCAATGTAGATTAAAGATTGAACTTGAAAACCGTATCTCAGATTTTTGATAAATCTTCTTATTCAAAAGTTACATCCATTTGTCTTTCAATGTTACCAATTTATTAGCCCAATTCTACATTTTCCCCAATAATTCGAGAACTGAGCAAGATATCAAAAATCTGAGATACGGTTTTGTGAACACACATTTGAGATGCATTCTTGCCAGTTTTCAGAGTAATTTGTCAATAAATAACATTGAAGGGAGCTGAATCCTTTGAAATAATACCACCAACCGTCTGATCTTACTTTACAGTAGAGGGCAAAAACCCATTACACAACAGAGTCTGCCAAAGCTAGAAATATATGACACCTTGGAGATTCAGCTTTGGATACCTGTCACTTATCCATATTTCCTATGTATATTCTCAAGAATGTGAGGTTCTATTCTTTATTTAGGCCTTTTAATGAAGTAAAATAGGTTCAATTCTGAATCAGAAAGATCTCCCGGCAAAATGGCAAGAGCCAAGCTCCACCTCCTATTTAATGGTCATTAGTGATCTGTTAGATCTCCCTCCCTAAGTCTAGAGTCCCTGAAGTTTAATTACTGATAACCTCTGTGTGGCTAGTGAAGAATTCCCCAAGTGGTCACAGTGATGTATTGCTCCTTTCAGTAGCAGGCAGTTACAGACCAAATCAGAAGCTTCAATAACGGCACATTCACATGTGTTAGTGTTTATGTTTAATTATTGTTAAATTAATTAGAAAACCATTCAATAATCAGCAAGAATTTTTCATGCATTATAAAGCAGTAATTAGCATTGTTTTCTTAGCCAAAAATCTCAAAATTGACAAAAATCTTGAAAAAAGCCTTTGGTGTATCCTTAATATAAAGATATACATAACAAATACATGTGTACATATTAAAAGCCCTGTCACACCAAGCTGCGTTCACAGGGAGTCATTACGGCGTTGTTAAATTTTTTAAATCGCCGTGGAATTGCAGGAAAATTGCACAAATTTCTGTAAAATTTTCATAATATGAAGATGTCACGGCGTCCCTGTGGCGATGGACAAGATTCTACGGCGATCTCACGGCATTCTACTGCGTTCCCACAGAGATCTCTCGGCGATTGACTGCGCTTCTGCGCAGTTTTTACGGCGTGTTAGAATTTTCACCTTATGTTCACGGCGTTCTCACTGCACTGGCTGCGTTCACAATACGTTCACAATGCATTCTATACTCATTGATATACATTCAGAAGGAATGTAAAACTTTTTTGTTTAAATATTCAAGTTACACGATGAAAAGACTTCTAATCATGCCAAGAATTATCTTTAATAATTAAAAATGTTCCATTGAAATAATTAAGTACTAAATTAATAATAGTTTTATGATTAAACTCCTTTTTTTTCCATTTTATCGGTTCAGATGTGTTATTAGATTTCCTTTTATTTTATTTTGAATGCAAAAAAAAAAAAAAATAAACAGACTGAAAAGTTTTCTACAAAATTTAAGCGAAACAAAAGAGCAAGTTCTGGTGTAATTTTCTCTTCCATTTTTTTTTCACGTAAATGCTCCTAGTGCAACAAATACGTTGGAATTATTGCTGATCAAATATGATCCCATTGCTCTTGTTTTGTGAGATGGCTGACAAGGCTCTAACAATGCCGTAAAAGCACATTATGATCGCCACGGACGCTGTAGAAATGCCATGGGAGCGCAATGATCGCAGTGACAACTCCTTGCTGTCGCTGTGTAATTGCAGTCGAAAAAAAAATCACAAGACGATAAATCTCATTATAAGCGCTGTAAAAATGCGATAGAAACACAGTGACATCTCCAAGGACTCCATGACATCTTCGTGAGGTCTCCGTGGGAGCCCAGTCTACTATCACTGCATTCGTGCCGCGATCATGTGTGTCTTCACGGCGTTCGAACGGAATTCCCACTACGTTGCTGGAGATCTCGCTGCGCTGCTACGGCGATCATACTACGTTTCTACTGCGTGATCACACGACGCGTACTATGTGCAAGCCCAAAGTGATCGCCACGTACGTGACTCTACGACTCTACGTTGTCAGACTCTACTGCGATCACCTAGGCGTTTTGCATTTTTTGAGGACGCAGTGCAGTCGCTTTGAGGACACAGCCCCGGTGTAACAGGGTTTTTACATACAATTATCTTAGTTCTACAAAAACAACAATGCACTGTCTCCTGTTACTTATTTTTTTTTCTGTTAATTGAGCAATTCTGTTATAACAAGAAGTCTGTGAGCCAATGCTCACTAGTAATAGCCCCGCTCTGATGTGAATATACACTATCATGTTAAATTCAATTTAATTTCTTTATTGATTCACCAAACATGTTGGCATACAACCATGTTACAACAAACAAGTTCAGTTAACATGGTTAAGGACAGATGCATGGATAAACATGAAGTTGATTTCAGATTCATAAATCCCAAAATATTGATTGCCTTAACAAAGTGCTAAAATTTCAAGCATCTGCAATGAGAAGTTACTGAGGAAATGCGTCGAAAATTTGTTATATAACTATGCTTTGGACATATGCATATATAAACAGGAAGTTGACATCCCATTTAAACAAAAATGAATCCCACCATATGGCATGCCTCAGCAAAGAATGTGCCAAACTTTCAAGCATCTGCAATGAGTAGTTGTTGAGAAAACTGCGACCCAAGATTTGTAACAGACAGACACACAGACAGCTAGATGGACAGACAGACACATAAGGATAAAACAGTACACCCCTCACCTTCGGAGTGGGGGTATAATACAACAACAATCACAAATGATCTTATTAAGATTTTAAAGTTGGAAGATACTATTTTTCTAAGGTGTACCAAGGACCAACCTAGGGGGCGACTGAGGCAAAATAGTCGCTTTTAGGCTCCAAACTTCGCCGTAATTTATCACAAAAGCGAAGTTTAAGTCGCCCTATCATTTGCAACCGCTTTATTGAAAATCATTAAAAATCTATTAAGAAACATGGTAGAATCGTCAGTAGTTTATAAATCTTGTTTTATTACTGCTGAAATAAACGAAACAGCAGGGCACTTGCACCTGTTTCGCTACTGATGACCAATGCATCGAACACTCTGTCGGAACTCCTCTAGATTTTACCCTTCCGTGTATGAAAAAGTCCATTGTTACAAGTTATGTACACAACCAGACGTAAAACAGCTGGTCAGCTATCGATGTCATGCCAAAGATGTTGGAGATGATTTTAGATCCTTTTATTACCAAATGATTAATTTATAGCCACTAACCAGAGAGTTAGGGGTCTTACATAATTTATATTTTATATTTTTGAATATTACAATATTTAGATTTCTATTTATACTACAGTTTTCTATTTTATTCATTGTAGCATTTAATTGATACAAATTTCCTTATAGTTTTAAGTTAAGCAGATGGCTTGTAAATACTACATCTAGTACATTGTTATCTAGTCTTTGAAGTCAATTTAGTTAATCCTCTGTGCAATTATCTTTTGTGACCCTGAAGACAGTAAAGGTGTCACAGTAATTAACACTTTACCTGGCCATATAAATCTATTGTACAGATGTCAAAGAATCTTGAGTAAATCAAATAATCACTCAATTTACCTTAAGGCTAAGATTATATATTTTATCAAAAAAAAGAACAAGAGAATATCTCAGTAGTAGTAGTTTAGCAGTAAGAGTGTTAGGAGCTAGGGCGAGAGCAAGCAGCTGGCAGACCCAGTCTTGGATTGTAAATAATGTACAAATTACTCCTTTAATAAAGACTGTAAAGACATTTTATCTTATGTCTTACTCCTTGACAAATCCATGTCAAGGACAGTAACCATGTCTATTGGTTACTGCGTGACCCAGTGTTGAGGCCAAGTGCACGTGTGTGCAGTAGGGTGCACTACTTATTCCAAGTGGACCCCTACCCTCCCCGAGCGGCGGTCACAAGGTGGTGGAGAATGATCTTTCCTAGCGTACCCCTCGGCTGCAGACTGTGAGTTTCCCCAGGACATTAGCCGGAACCCAAGGAGAGGATTAGAAGTTCCATACCTGACAGTTAATGGTGAGTAGAGTCACTTTCTTTTGTACACATTCAGGAACCATTCTATGCTTTTGACACCATTACTTAGAGGGTGAAATTTATAGCATTTTAGGAAAATGGATTGTTTTAGTGAATGTTGTAAGGAAAACTGTATAGGGTCTTTTATTGGTAGCATTACACCAGATTGCCCAGTTTTATCATTTTCTGTCGATTTGGAGAAAAATCTAGTCCCAGTTCAGATTAAGAGGCATGATGTCTTAGCTCTAGTTGATACAGGAGCAAGTTTTAGTTGTGTATCTAGAAACCTTTTAGAGAAGATTTATGGAGTTACTAGAATTTCTTTGGCTAATAGTAGCATTAAACATGGGATAGGTGTTTGTGGTGAAGTTCATAATGTGCTAGGAACAACAGAGTTAACAATTACAATCAGTGGTCACCAGGTTTCTCACACTTTTCATGTTTTTGAGCGTTTGCATCATGCAATTATCTTAGGCATAGATTTCTTAGAAGACAACAATGCTTGTCTAGATTTAGATAACAAAACAATGACCCTGCATAAAGGTATAATAGAAACTGAAATTGTTCAAAACCAAACTACTGAAGACAATCAATCAATAGGTAGGGCTAAGGCAACACAAGACACACACATTGCTGCATTCTCAGAACAACAGATAAAAGTCAAAATACCGAAGATTTCTCATCACAAAAACATTCTACTTAAACCTGCAAAATCACTGGTCAACAAACAACTGCTTGGGGCAAGATGTCTTTCAGCCATTCAGAGTTCACATGCATATTTCAGAGTCCTCAATCCAACAAACGCAAAAATATTCGTACCAAAAAACACAACTATTGCATTTGCATACTCAATCACAGACGAAATTCATGCTATTACATCACATGAAGAAACTAAACCACATTCACTCTTGGAGCCGTCAACGCAAACACAGGCACCATCAGCTTACAGAAAAATTGCCAAGGAAATGGACATTGATATTTCAAATTGTGACTTAAGTGAAAACCAGAGGAACAAGCTATTAGAATTTCTAGGACAAAATCAAGACATTTTTGCCAACGATATGTCAGAATTGGGAAAGACAGACATGTATCAACATGAAATCATCACTCATCCAAACACCAAACCAATAGCATCAGCACCTTATCGCCAAGCACCACAAATTAGAAGAGAAATTGAAAAGCACACTAAAAAACTTCTGAGATACGACATCATTGAAGAGTCTACATCTCCATGGCACAGCCCAGTTGTGATGGTGAAGAAGAAAAATGGGCAATATAGAATGGCAATAGATTACAGGAAGCTAAACAAGTGCACCGAATCCATGTCCTTTCCCCTTCCTCGATTCGAAGATGTAGTAGACACTTTAGGAGAGGCAAGTGCCCAAATCTTTTCAGTAATCGATTTAGCCAGTGGATTCTACCAAATTCCCTTAGCAGAGTGCTCAAAACCAAAGTCAGCCTTTATCACACATCAAGGTGTATACCAATTCAAAAGACTGCCATTTGGCTTGATGAACAGCTCAATTTCTTTCCAGGCACTTATGACAAAAGTTCTTCAGAATCTTCTATGGAGCACAGCTTTGGTTTACATAGATGATGTCATCATTTTCTCAAAGTCATTTCCGCAACATCTCGAAGACTTAAATGCCGTATTCACTCGACTCCGACAAGCCAAACTCTCTCTACAGCCATCCAAATGCAACTTCGCATGTAAACGGGTAACATATCTAGGCCACATCATTTCCAAGGATGGTATCCAAGTTGATCCAGAAAAAACTAAAGCCATTGACTCCTTCCCTACCCCAAAATCATCAAAACAAGTTAAGTCTTTCTTAGGAGTATGCAACTACTATAGGAAGTTCATAGAAGGTTATGCCAAAATTGCCTCCCCACTAACACGACTCCTGTCCAAGGATATAAAGTTCTCCTGGGGACCAGAGCAGGAAACCGCCTTCATAACTCTAAAGCAGAGACTAACATCAGCACCAATTCTGAGGTATCCCAACTTCAAGAAACCCTTCATCATCTCCACAGATGCATCAGATTACGCCATTGGGTTTGTTTTGGGTCAAAAGGATGACAGCGGACGAGAACATGCTATAGCCTATGGAGGAAGACAATTGCATAAGGAAGAAAAGAAATGGCACATCACAGAAAAAGAGGGTCTCAGTCTTGTTGAAGCCATCAAACAATTCAAGCCTTACATTGCAAACTCCAAATTCCTTGTCTATACAGACAACATTGCTTTGAAATGGTTGGACAACATTAAAAACATGAGTGGAAGATTAGGAAGATGGTCACTTTTACTTCAAGGTTTCAATTTTGAAATTATTCATAAGTCCGGGAAAACAAATCAAAATGCAGATGGGTTGTCCAGAAGAGATTATGACATCACTTATCAAAATACAGCATCACTATCAGAGAATGATGGGTTATACAGCCTTAATCCTATGACAGTAGATGATCAAAACAAGCTGCTCGGAGTAACCTTTACATACAAATATGAAAATGAAAGGCTTTGCAGCATACAACCAGTGGCACCAGTTGATTGCAATCAGGCCCCTCCGGCAGAAGTATGTATCAATCCTGAACTAAAAGGTTTACAGCAAAACTGTCCAGATTTTGAGGATATCTACCTGTATAAATCTACAAAGCAAGTACCTGAAGATGCTGGATCAGCAAGACGAGTGGTAGCAGAAAGTTATTTATTTGAATTGGTGGATGGCATACTCTATCATTTGTACCAAGACCGAAACCGTGGTGTACCAAGGCATCAAAGAATAATCAAGCAACTTGCTGTACCCCGCTGTTTAAGAGATGATCTCCTCAAGTCATACCATGATTCCTTGGCTGGAGGTGGTCATCAAGGATATGAAAGAACCTTTCAAGCTCTGCGTCTCAAATACTACTGGCCAAGAATGCATACGGATGTAGTAGAATACACTACCACTTGTGAAAGATGCCAGAGGTCTAAAAGAGATACCCATGCCAGACCAGCACCACTCCAGCCCATGCCAATAGAAGACGTCTTTAGCCGCATTCACATAGACATTCTGGGACCTATCCAAAAGTCTTCTTCTTCAAAACAGAAATACAATTATATTCTCTTAGTAGTAGACAGTTTCTCCAAATGGTGTGAAGCTTTTCCAATGTATACGGAAACAAGTAATGAAATTGCCAGCATTCTGTTCAGAGAAATATTCACAAGATATGGAGCACCACGCACAATAGTCACAGACCGTGGACAAGCCTTTCTATCGAAACTTATTGCCGCTCTGTGTGAACTTTTCCAAATTACTAAAAAGAACACTACGTCGTATCACCCCCAGACCAATGCAGCCTGTGAGAGAATGAATAGCTTCATACTGCAATCACTTAGAGCGTACACTGATGGCAAATATGAAAACTGGCATGAGATTCTACCTTCCATCATGATGGCATACAGAATGACACCTGCAACACAATCTACAGGACATTCTCCATACTATCTTCTGTTTGGCAGAGAAATGAGATTACCCATAGACACAGCATTGATTCCTAAAGAAAACATGTCTAGGGACCATCAAAATCATGTCAACAAGATCATAGAAAATCTCAAGTTAGCAAGGAGAATTGCAACTGAAAACATCCAAAGACATCAGGAAAAGTACAAAACACAGCACGACAAGAAAGCTCAAATGCCAAAATATCAGCCAGGAGACAAAGTCATGCTCTACATGCCGAAAGTACCACCTGGAATCCCACCTAAACTGTACTGTCATTGGTTTGGACCATACTACATTCTCAGAAAGGGCCAAACCACACTTACAAGCTTGCAAAATGTTTAGATGATAAACCAATTAAAAACCTCGTAAATGCAGCACGATTAAAAGCTTACAAAGATCCAGAGGATCGACCAAATTATGGTACAGACTCAGATGATTCTGAATCAGATGAAGACTCTGATGATTCCTCCACTGATGACCAACAGCCAACCCATCCAACACCACCTGTCCAGATACAAGTGCAACCAGGTGTACTCCCAGGCCAAATTCGCCATGACAAACAGTTGCAGAAAAACACTAACACCCCAGAGCTGCCTCCGGCACCAGACAAAACCATTAAGATGATATTAGAAGCCAAGCGACAAAATGGTATTACCTGGTACAAAGTAAATTACCACAACAAAAAGGGTGCACGGTGGCGAAAATCTGAATATGTCCCATCAAACCTAAGAAACACATTCCACATGGAGAAAACTATGGCAGGAAAGAAGAAAAAGAAACAAAATCAACTAAAGTATTTCAGACCAAACACAGCAAAAACTCTTCCTGATCAACTGGCAGGTCCACAATCCACAACCAACACAGAACAGTCTTCTAGTAATCTGTCCTCATGTCAACATTGTGCTTGCAGTACAAGAACTAACAACATTAATGCTATGGCCTCTACTCATACTTATAACACTCAAAAACAACAAACTGATGGTATACCAAGACAACCCCACAATGTGGCAATATGTCGATTTTGCCCTCCTGAAAAGAAAAATGCTGTGCATAATGTGCATGTCAATGCAGTTGGTTATGACTACGAACAAGTTGACAAAATTCTAGGTGCAAGAATATTGGACGAAGAAGTGGAAATTCTATGCGGTAACAGAAATGGAGACAAACATTGGGTTCATATTCATGACACAGGACCAGGAATATCCCGTCTTATCCTTTTGGAAAATGAAAGAAACTTAGATAATTTGTTAGAAGAACTGGATAATGGAAGATTCAACGGAAATAACTGTGTTTACCAAAATGTATCGCACATCTCTGAAATTCGTAAAAATGTTAATGGACGATGGATGTATAGGGTGAACTTCAGAAACAGTAGGCCAGCCATTTGGAGCAGAATGGAACACGGCATCCCATTGATGAGAGTATCTCAATTTCTAAATTACATTTCACAACAACGAAATCATGTTTTAAAAGTGTGTGAGGATAATTATCAAGCATAAACCAAGGTTTCATAAATCAGACACAATCCATTCACGTACACTCTATAATGCAGTCCTCTACACCAAAAATATTCTACTACACATGCAATCTCTCCTATACCAATTCAAAAATTTTTTCTTGCATTTTACTTTTATTTAATTTAAAGATAAAATTATTAAGTTATTATTTGGTTCAAGATTTGGTTTCGACAATTCACTAGAGAGGAATAATAGCTGTTCCTTAGTGCTAGTTTGGGGATAAAGGCGCCATCTCCAAACAAATTTTTTAATTTAGCTCTTATTGCTCTCCAGTTTTCAAAATCTCATTAGACTTTGTGCTTATTTTATAGAACTTTATATAGGTTATTACTATTCATTCATTCTTGTAGTTGCAGGAACATTTCAATATTTAAATATAGTGCATATATAATGTACTGGTTGTAGGTTTTTTCTGCCATCTTTATCGGTGAATTTTGCTACCTAATACTATTCCAGTTCAATGCATTGACTACATAGGTTCTTTAGGCAAGATGAATGTATAGCACTTTAAAAGGTTTAAGAATGTTTTAGGCTCGGTTGTGCTCGATGTATGTTGTGTACTTGTGAATTCTGTGCTAGCCGGACTCGCTCCTTAAACTGCTGGTGAACAGTACAATACATCAGTACTTCGGTTGTCGTACTTTCTCTCTATCATTTAGTTACATGCGTAGGAAAAATATATGGTGTCATTTGCATAGTTATTGCTGTTGTGTACTTTTTGGATTGTGATTGTACTTATTAACCATTAATTGTATCTTATTAGATTCCATCCTAGATTAGGCAAATTCATCACCATTTCAATCATATACCCACTAAAAGAACTTTCCAGATTCTTAACTGACCATTACTTCAGGAAGACCAAGGAACAATTACATTCTTTCATCCCAGCTGACCTTGCAGAGCAACAGAATATAGACCTAGTATTTCCAGTTCCATGTGATAAAAACGACGACAACACTGTGTTCTAAATGTAATCCTATTTTATTGGTGAAGTTACTTGTAATTCATGTGCACAAGATTCAGTGTCTTTATATATATGCCGAAAAACAATTCCAAAATGATGACTGTGGCAGAGAAGATTAAGTGAGCGTATAGATGTTAGAAGTGAGAACAATCAAACTAATCCAGTAAAAAAATTCAAGAGCTGCTTTCCATGAACATTGAGACTTTCTATGTGAACTTTTTGTTTCTTCAAATTTCATCATCATTCATAACTATAATAGACCATTCTTATGTCCATATATTTAGATGTATAATTGTATTGTTTTTATTTTTTTTTAATTCTTCAATGTGTAATTAGGGTCTGCTAGTCTGCAAAATTTAATTTTTTTTTTCAACGTATTTTTCTTTTCATCTCACCACATAGTTTCATAATTAATTTTACAGGAGTAAAATTAGGTGGGCGAGAGGGATGTATAGCCACTAACCAGAGAGTTAGGGGTCTTACATAATTTATATTTTATATTTTTGAATATTACAATATTTAGATTTCTATTTATACTACAGTTTTCTATTTTATTCATTGTAGCATTTAATTGATACAAATTTCCTTATAGTTTTAAGTTAAGCAGATGGCTTGTAAATACTACATCTAGTACATTGTTATCTAGTCTTTGAAGTCAATTTAGTTAATCCTCTGTGCAATTATCTTTTGTGACCCTGAAGACAGTAAAGGTGTCACAGTAATTAACACTTTACCTGGCCATATAAATCTATTGTACAGATGTCAAAGAATCTTGAGTAAATCAAATAATCACTCAATTTACCTTAAGGCTAAGATTATATATTTTATCAAAAAAAAGAACAAGAGAATATCTCAGTAGTAGTAGTTTAGCAGTAAGAGTGTTAGGAGCTAGGGCGAGAGCAAGCAGCTGGCAGACCCAGTCTTGGATTGTAAATAATGTACAAATTACTCCTTTAATAAAGACTGTAAAGACATTTTATCTTATGTCTTACTCCTTGACAAATCCATGTCAAGGACAGTAACCATGTCTATTGGTTACTGCGTGACCCAGTGTTGAGGCCAAGTGCACGTGTGTGCAGTAGGGTGCACTACTTATTCCAAGTGGACCCCTACCCTCCCCGAGCGGCGGTCACAAATTCATGCTGTGAATACAGACATTTTTAACTGTTAAATTGTGGAGTTACTGACTGTATAAGAAATTACACGTCTGATATACAGAGTTAATCAGCTTGCAGTACGTAGTGCATCAAACTTTTTTTCAGAAAAAGAATTTAATATTGAAAACAGATTTTGAAGAGAAAATAACAAAATTATGACTATGCAATGATGCTAAAAATTTTAAATGAAAAGATAGAATTTAAAAGTTAATTGTGCATATTTGATATTATGCAAGAAATAATAAAAAAAAAAAACATTTTCATTTTTTTTTTTGTTAGATATACTTTGTAATTGGACAAAAAAATCAGATACTTTATCTCTTTTTAAAAAAAATATTTTTACTTGGATGTCAATATAGAAAAATTAATGAAATGTATTTTAAAGTAATAAAGTAATAAACTGAATTAAACAATGAAATACATATGTAGTTTCTTTAAAAAAAAGTTTTATAATGATCAGTGAGCATCACACGCGCCAAGAAGTCTCCCTAAATTTCAAAACTTCTCCCTAAATTTCTCTGAGGGAGAAGTGAAGTCTCCCTAAATTTTGGGTCTAGGTTGGTCCCTGGTGTACATGTATATTTTTCTTTTTTTTTTTTAAAAATAAATTACCGCTGAATGATCAGTAGGAAACTGGATTATATGGACATTATGTACATGCATACTTGGGTCTAACCTTAGGTGTTAGTGTTATTTTTAGGTTGCCTACACATAACATAGAAGCTGCTTTGCAAGTAACTGCTTAGGTAAAAAGGTCCATACTACCTACTTAATTCAAGTATCCTGACTAATTTCTACATCTACCTACTGTCACAGGAACAGACAAACTTACCTACAAACTCATTGATCATGGTCTCAAATTCCTGGACTACAGAACTGTGTGAATAAAATAAAACAAAGTGTTAACAGTATTACTCAGTAAAAATTGCACAGACTTAAATTGTAAAGATTTATAAAAGCGATTGACGAAATGTAGAATTTTGGACATCATAAAAAATCTAGATGTACCAATATCTAAATATTTTAGAAATTTAATATTTGCATCATTTACAACCAAAACAGGTCCCAAACTATACATGTATACAATATTCAGGCATCTAATTTTTGTTTGTATAGAAGAACTAGAGTACATACGCCATTTGTTTGACCTTGTCCTCTGCCTTCTGGCACTGTGCCCGGTTCTTGTCGATTTCTTGACTCATCTGTGCCTTCACCTCTTCCATCTTTTTACTATGTTTTTTCTCCTCCTCTGCTAACTTCTGACTCCATTCTTTTTGATTGTCCAGTAATATGCCTTGGAATTCCATGGCCAACGTTTGCTTGATCCGAGAGATGTCTGCTTCTGTATATTGCAAAACCTAAGCAAGAAATATGCGTATGTGATTCATTATCTAACTTTTCAAATGTCAAATACACACAAAATAAACTTTCCAATTCACACAGAACCATGTATTAAGATTTTAAAGATCAAATACCAGTTACACCATACATGCAGGTATACCAAAAAAATCACATAGATTATTCTTATAAAATTTGAAACTGTCTTTTTAAAAACTGAAATCCTTCTTGAAGACATGCATACTGCAATATCGATGAAACTGAAACTTATTAAACATTTGTACAAAGATGCAGATTACATCAATATTCCTGATAACAAACACTGAATATAAAGAAACTTTAGTCATTATTTATATTAGAAAATATGAAGCTTATTCAAAAATGAAGAATTGCTGTCAATTTATACCTGGTATATGCCTTCACTTGTCATGTGACCTACCTCAATGATTCCATCGCCCTCTGTCTGATTAAGAGACAAGGTGTCCTTGATCACATTTGTTACTTCCTGTAAAAGAAAAATAATCCTGCTATACATTGTATATAACAAGTATCTTGTTATATCTTTTTCAAGAAATTTTACAAAAAAATTATATGTAAAAAAAAAAATCTTTTCTCACAACAGAAAATTGTATAAGTAAAATCATACAAGGTATGTATACATGTAGATATAATACACATAATATTAAAGTAAATAGCAGAAACCATTTTTCAATTAAGCATGAATTACATTTTTTACCAAATTTATTTCACAGTATTTTATGGATGATAGAACAATGCCTACCGTCCTGCCCTCTGGTATATCTGAACAAAGTAGGTCATTAGAGGTGACTGTTTTCGTGTTGACCGGTGTCTGGTTCTTCACCACCGGCACCACGCGGCTCTGACTGGGACCTCGTGGTGGTGTCCCCATCAAAAGCATGCTCTCATCTGGCTCACTTTGTAAATCAGGAAACAATGTTAACTGTTTTTAAATATGTAATGAATATGGCTTATAAGATATTGAATAATTCTTATGAAAGTAAGAAATTCCTAAAAACAATGTTTGTCATGAGGTAGCCCCTATTACTGAACTCCGAATGATAAATCTATGTTTTGCTGAAATAGTTTAAATACATAAAACATCTCAACTTTAGCATCCTAAACACTGACATCTAAAATACCATAATCATGTCAAAGTTTTTGAAGACCAACCACATTTTCTTTATAAATGTTAATGTCAATATCTCAAATCCTTAAACATCTTAGTTTTTGCTTTTTCCCAATCAAGTTCCAGATAAAAAGATTTGATTGCTGTAATGAATATATATTAACCTGACCTTCCTATGTAATAAACATTTTAAGATACTCACAGCTGCCGGAGTCTGGGGTCAAAAGTACCTCCCCGCTTCATACTCATTCTCCTGACATCAATACTAGCGCGACGAGGATCTGGCAAGAAAACAAGATGCCGTATGAAAGCTATCATTTCATTTTAAAAAAATCAAAATCTGAATAATTGAACATAATATTTGGAAGAAAGGGAAACAAATGCATCTGAAATAAAGAAGACATTAAAGCTGAATTTAGAATAACATGAACACCAAAACAGGATGCTTTCAGCAAGAAAGTTTTATAAACAAGTTCAATGTATGAAAAGTGAGCCTAACTACTGTATACAGGGAAATATTCGCCCCCTTCGCCCTTACATTGTTTGGGCGAATTCAAAATATACAATATATTTTCTTAAACAAAACTGTGACTGGCCAAATTTAAACGGGGCAAAATTGGTTGCAAGTGTGAAAGGGCGAAAAAAACACTGTATACAGTATAACTTTGTTAATTTTCTATGACCATGAGTAATCTATCTGTTGATTCTCAGTACCTGCTACAGGGAGGTCCACCAAGGGGTCAAATTTGACATACAGTGACATCCGTGACAGAGCCGATTCAGCAATCTGTAAAATGTACTCACTCATTCACAACTAGAACACTAAGATTGTAGGCTCTGAATTTTGAAGATGTTTTTTTTGCAACGTCATTATTGAAAATGATGGCTTATTTCCTCTAATCATGCTAATGAAGATTAAATCAAATCCCCATGATTATATCATTCTTTTCTTTTTTAAATAAAGGTACTGCATTTACTTCATCTGCTATTTTCTTCACCATGATGCAGTGTTTGAGCCAGAGATTGTTTCATGTAAAACTTACCCCCTTATTACTCCCAAACTGTTCCAAGATGTCAAAATCAGCTGGATCACTAAACACTTAAAATATAATAAACAATCTGAATTTTAAAAAAATACATCATGTCAACATGGTCAATAGTTTAACTTTATTTACGAGTATTCTATTTAAATGTTTTATCATTCAGCTGGAAAATATTAAACCCTTTTCTTGACACATTATGCTGTACAGTCAGGGGCATCATGGAATCAAGTTATTTTTTAAAATATTTTGTCTAGGTTACTGCACTTATTTATGACTAAACAAAGAAGTAACTCATCTGAGTTAACTCTTAAAAAGTAGAATGTCTATCAGTTTTGCCAAAAAACATCAATATGATGAGTTTTCTGCTGATTAAAGAAGATATAAGGCTGAGAAAGTTGTAAATACATGTGTTTCTTTTAATAAAACTCAAAAGACTTAATATCTCCTAAGCAGATAGGATGATATTTAAAAAATATCATGATTTTTTCAAAGGAAAAATAATTTCATTTCATGAACATTTCAGGGGTCAATAACACATCTTCCGCCAATTTTGCCAAGACTAAGACTAATTTTCTAATAATCTTTGGACATTACTGTACAATCTCTAAGACTTACATTTTTTGTGCAAAGCTTTATATTTTTGTGCAAGAGTTCTAAAGTGAGGTGGGTTAAGGATGAAATACTGTAGATCACTTAATTTTCGCGACACCTTATTTTCGCGAGATAGTCATTGACTCTTGATTAGCGAGACAAAATTTTCGCGAGTTATGGTTATTGCTTTATATATTCTTAAGGAATACTATTATACGCGAGAATTGAATTTTCGCGAGCACACTGTCTCGCGTAATTACTCGAAAATAAAGTTCTCGCGAATAAAAAGTGATTTACAGTAACAGAAATAAGTTATGATTTGTGGAATTTCAGTGTTCTAGCTTGTAAAGATAGATTACTTTTACTGTCATTAACCCTTTCCCTCTACTTAATAACTCAAGCACAGCATGAATAAAGCTTTTCAGATACCAGTAGGTTTACAATAATGAGTAGTAAAGTATCAATAACTGGAATAAGTTACTGAAGAAAAGCATAATCAGGGAAAGATAACCCAAAATGTTGACATTTAATAACTTACACAAATCATTTCAAAAATAACTTGTTTCTATGATGCCCTTGACTGCTGTATGAATGTGCTAAAGGTGTCTATCAGAAAAAAACATCCTTACATGTAGAACTGGCTGGCTTGAAGTCATCATCACTCAAACCAAACTCACTCATATTGGTGAAGGGGCAGCTCTTTTTGGGGGTCTTTTTCTACAATAAAAGTCACACTGATTATTATCATAACTATCCTGTAAATATGGTAAACCTATTCAAACAAAAATGTTTTTTTTTTAAGTGAGTAAAACCCACTAACAAGTCCATTTTTGACTACGGTACTAGTATTTAAAGTAAAATTTGGTTATAAGAACTAATTTATAAGGTAAGCTTAATTATATACAGTGTAGGAACCTTTATGAAAACCACATATTTTTTTGCCCTATGCATAAAAATACAAAATCTTGGTTATAAAACAGCAAAACCAGAAGTTTCTGTGACTCCCTTATACCCAAGGTTTACTGTAACTCTGGCAATGTTTACTGTAACCATGGTAATTTTAACTTACAGCAGAACCAGTGGGGGTCTTGAATGGATCGTTCTGAAGTCGGAAAGATGCATCCTGCATTTTGTTAGCATTTAGTCCTGAGAACGGACTACCACACTTCTCACTGTCCATCAAAAGCTTCTCAAAATTATTCTTTCCCTGTTCTTCTGAGGCTTTTTCGACATTGTCTTTGGTGGGTAATTCCTCTTCATTACTTTTCATAACGGAAGGATTTTTCTTTTGGCTGGAAGAATCCTCTGCTGGTTTTTTGCACACTTGTGGTGAGTTTGCAATTTTTGAATTTGATGCAAATGGGTCCGTATTTTCTAGATTTAATGTTTTTGACGGGGAGTTTGCAACTTTAGACTTTGTTGCAAAAGGATTTACTTCATCTGTTTTTACTGCAGGAGAGTTAGCAACCTTTGATTTACTTACAAAGGGGTTAATATCTTCTTCTGATTTTCCAGTTGGTGAAAATGCAACCTTTGATTTTGTTGCAAATGGATCAACCTCATCACATGAACTTTGTACAGAAGGGGAGTTTGCAACTTTAGACTTGGTTGCAAAAGGGTCAAATTCATCATCTACATTCTTTTGAGATGGGGAATTAGCAACTTTTGCTTTTGTTGCAAATGGGTCCAAGTCTTCATCAGGTAATTTTGCAGGAGAAGTATTGTCAGCTTTTGATTTGGTCCCACAAGGATCTTTTTCACTTTCTTCAGTGTTCTGCAAAGGAGAGTTGACAACTTTAGACTTTGATGCTAACGGATCCACATTTTCAGTCGAAGTTTCTTTCACAGGAGAATTTGCCACTTTAGACACTGTTACAAAGGGATCAGGCTCCTGCGATTGTAAACTCTTGTTTTCTGGACTGTTCACAATATTTGACTTGGTTTCAAATGGATTCGTCTCGTTTTCACATGAAGTTGGAGCTGGTGAATTCCCTACTTTAGACTTGGTAGCAAATGGATTATCATCATTGATTGCTGGCTCTACTGGAGAGTTTGATATGTTGGATTGCTTCACCAATGGATCTATTTTTTCATCTTCCTCTCTCTTAGGAGGAGTATTCATCACATTGGCCTTTGTAGCAAATGGATCAATGCTGCTATTGATTTGAGACTCAGGAGATTTCCTTCCATTTCCTTCATTTGTTATGACATCATTTAACCCTGCACTTTGAGAGAGATGTTGTTCTTCCAGAGAAATTTCAACATTCCTGGACTTTACATGATTCTTGGGAGAATTTGAAGGTACACACTTGTCCTGAACATCGGACTGCTCGGTCTTTTTGGACACCTCTGGACTGTTCATCAGCTGCTTCTTAGGCTGAAAAGGATCTATGTCTTCAAAACTTTGGCTGAAGATATCCTCCGACTGCTCAGCAACTATGGACTCCAATGCCAATTCTTTTTTCTTTTCTTTTATGGCTGGAGATTCGATCAGTCTAATGAATGGATTGTCTTTCACACTCTGAAACTCAGAGAGTGAAGTATTGCCTTCCTTTCTCTCATCATCCTCTTCCTTTCCATCAGCTTTAGGAGAATTCTGCACTTTGCCATTAGCAGATGTCACTGGAGAATTCTGCACTTTGCCATTAGCAGATGTCACTGGAGAATTCTGCACTGTCACCTTGGTGGCAAACGGATTGATGTCATCCAGTTTGTCAAAGTCAATATTGTAGCTGCCCTTGCTGATCGGCAGTGTTGGAGATGAGGATCCCTGTGTTATATTTTCTGTTAAAGTTTCCTCCAATTTTCCTTTCTTTTCCTCTGTTGATTCTGGAACTTCTTTCCTCTCATCTTCCTCTTTAGACTGAAAAGTTTCCTCTGGGCTGTTGTCCTCTTTTACATTTTTCTCCACCACTTCACTGACATTAGCTTCTTTTCCATTGACATCTGGCAAATCTTGCTCTTTTCTACCAGCAGCTGGCAGTGGAGAATTCTGCACGGCCATTTTGGTGGCAAAAGGGTTGACATCCTCTAGGTTATCAAAGTCAATGTTGTAGCTGCCCTTACTGGCGGGAAGTGGAGGAGATGAGGGCTCCTCAGATCTATACTCCGTCTCCTCTGCTTTTTCGGATCCAACTCCTGATTTGTCAGTCTGGTCCTCCACTGACTGAGGACCATCTCCATTCTTTAACTCCTCATCTGGCTGAGCCATATCCTCTATGTTGCCCTCTTTTTGGGTAATGTTCTCGATTTCATCAACGGCATCAAAAAAGTCATCAGTATCCATGTCCTCCTCCAAACGATCCTGTGACGACTTGCAACTGGGTTGAACAACTTCACTGTCTTCACTGCAAAACAAAAGGCCCATACCACTATTACATTTTAATGCATATATATGCGAATTGGTTATACCTAACACTGGAAATAATTACAATTATAATCTATTAACTAATACACCTATAAAATTCAAGGGTACAAATATTAAAAAGTCAATACAATGCCCTGGAACAGATTCTCACATCCATACTTTGATAAGATATAAACCAATGTGCTTCGTGGCTCATAAGCAGAAGACACAACTACTTCAAATTTATGCTAAGACTAAAAAGTTTAATATGTGTATACCATTGTATAAATGATATATGTACCTAAATTCATAGCTCTTCTAACTTCTTACTGTATTCAAGTTTGTAAAGATTTTGTGACTGACAGAACTTACAGTGGCAGTTTATTGATAACTTCCATCATAATATCTCGAGCCATCTCAAGATATTCTTGGTGCTGATCCTTGGTGACAATTGAAGTCCGCTCAATCCAGTTTTCCTGCTCATCCAACACTCGTACCTCCTCAAATCGAGTGGGGGTCGACTTCTTAACATTGTGTGGGGTTTCAAATTTTACCTGCAACATTACCAACATATTCAGTTTCTACCAAATTCTTGGACATAAAAAAAAGCATATATGTACAGTACATGTGCATCATTTTAATATCTTTCTCAAATTTCATTTATTCAATTTTTGCAATCTAATTAAAATTAGATATTTGATCCGCTCCAAGTGTAGCGATCAAACTGGAGCGGATCAAAGATCTAATTTTAATTAGAATGTCAATTTTTGAAAAGCTCATGTATGTTTTGTGAATAAATTATTTTAAATATTCTTTAACAAATTTATCCAATATCAATATGTACTATTATTAATCTTTAATTTTTTAATTATTCTTCTTCTTTATCATATTTATGAGCATTTAGCTTTTTTAAATCATGATATGTAAATTATGTTTCTGAATTTTTATTTCCATAAATTAAAACATCTAAGTAGGACATTATATGACTGAGTTTATGTAAATGACAGCCCTGCATTTCATGTATCACTTTTCTGTGCTTTCCCTGACCTTTAGTCCCTTGTGTATGGGTGTACAGAGCTGAATGAGGTTATCCTGTTGTGAAGGCTTTAGGATAGATTTCTTGACGACCTGGGGGGTCTGCATCAACATGGGGGGCCTCAGGTCCTCCAGACAGGAATTCTCACCGTTCTCATTCAGGGAAAACTCCATCAAGTTTTCATCCATTGTTTATATCTGTTAATTGTTAAATAAGAAAATTCCCATTTTAATCAACACGTACAACTTACAAACCATATGATTACAAAAGATCAATTGAGCACGTTCACCATATTTCAGTGTTTTCCCTTTATTTCAAAGTAAAGGGTTAGAGATCTCATCAGTTGCAACAGGCTAAGGCCTAAGGGTTAAGGTTTATGAACAAAATCTCTGTGGACCTAACAACAAATTTTTATTTCAAATTGGTATTTTTGTCGATTGAAGCTGGTTCTTAGGGAAAACACTGTATTTCTATTATGACTATAATGTAATCTTGGTACTTCAAGGTGTTCTTTGTATAATATGTCATCAAGGTCATCAAATGACACAAATAATGTATATATTCATTCATGATATGAATATATTAGTGTACATTAAATTTTAATAGGATAATTTTAAGTTCAATCCACAGGTGCTTTTGGACACATGCCCAGGTTACCCCCCCCCGACAATTCTATTCAAAAGTTTTCGGGGACACACAGGCATTTCAGATTTGATCCCATGTATTCAAGGAACACATAGGACCAAACTGTGTGACAGTCCACTGTCTTTAAATTTACTTAGACTGTGAAAGTGTGATGATACAAAAACTGGTGTCCAGTGATATGCTCATTTGTATTTTTTCATTTGTTTTTTTTTTATATATAAATTGTTCCATCTGCTATATGTATGAGGTAATAATTGATCAGTTGAGACATCATATGAACTATCAAGTAAATGTGAGATTGGAAAACATTGTAAACATCTCTTTCAACAACATATTTACAGGAAAAATGGCAGTTTTAAACTATGTCAGAATGGATTATTTACTATAGTTATCTTTATTCGACTGATTAGGGTTAGTCTCGCGTCCATCCGAGAGATTAGGGTTAGTCCTCGCACATTATTCGACTGATTAGGGTTAGTTTAGCATCCGCCCGGGAGATTTCGTCTGAACGTCTTAGTCCTTGCATATCATACGATGGATTAGGGTTAGTGAATCGTTCTTTTAGTTAAGTTAAGAAATTCAGTTGTTTCTGTAATTTTTCCAAGATCATAATTCAGATTCATAGGCATTTCCTTCGTTTGTTTACATGGAAGATTGGCTAAGTCCGAAAGAAATGACACTAAGCATGCGCCGCACGCGCTTCGTTCAGAATTATTCTTTGTCAATTTTTTCCATGAACAAACAACTATTTATTAATTTTTTTCAGAGAACGAGGTTAAAAACTTTGTTTAAAAACAAAGTTTTAAACTAAACTTTGAACCGTAGAATTCAATTTTGGGGTCAAAAGGCCAAAAAACCTCGTATTTAAATTTTTTTTCGATCGCTCACGCGATCTCATATTATACTGAAGTCGCCTTTAGCGACACTACATTTTAGCGTGTTTTTCTGGGGACCGGCAAAGTAAAGTCGTTCCGTGACATCCTTTCAAAATGTGATAGAGTATCATTTTCATTCAATAAATATATTACTGTATACAGTATTTTACAGTTGTAATAACACTCTCTTCCTTTTAATTTTTGGCTGAAAGTTATTTGCTTAATGTCCTTATTGAAACTTTTTCTGTCAGTGTCATATTAATTTTATATTGATGCCACCACTTTCTGATAGTCTAGAACACTCATAGACAGTAAGAAGTGAAGATTTTTTTTTTTGAGTCAGCACCTTCTGCAATATGGGGCTTGCTTTTTACAGTCTCTGACAAAAGAAAAGCTGGCTTTGACGATCCGCAGCGGGATCCAAATTCAGACCATAACAGAAGGATCAATTCCTAATATTAACTCCATGGGTCGAGAGCAAATGCTATAGCCACGCTACACCACACAGTAACTCTACTGAGTGAAACATAATTTTTAAATAAAATTGAGCATAAGGCTAATTAAAAGGTTCCACCTCATCATGATACGACTATCAAAACCCTGATCCTTGTTTTTGCATGACCTAACACACAGAAATTGGTGTATTTTTCCATCATAACGATTGTCAAAAACCCTTTTATCACTGTTTTGCATGACCTACTCTGTATTGTTTTAACAACATCGTTATATGTCATGATGATGATGAACAACAAACCGATGAAGTATTGAAATATGAAATAAACAAAACGGAATGGCTCGTCCGAAAATTGATGTGATCATGAATCAAATGAATACGCTTTTGGTCAAGCATTTCTTGTTGTCTTGAGCTTTCATACGGAACCTTTTTTTCATATGTTTTAGCAACTCTTACCAATTTTTGTTATGGTTTACCCGCTAGATATTTGAAATCCGACAGGAAAATGTACAATGAGCATGCGCAGAAAAAAAGAAAAATAAACTGTACGGATAGATATTTTATTTCCGGAATATTGTTAAAATTAAAAAACGAAATACAGTACATCGGTAATTTTTTTTAAAAAAGTTCTAAACACTGCACACTAAACGTTCTAATTGTAGGGTAGTTTTATGCTGTTAAAATGATCTTCCTTAGAAGTAGAATAGTTATTTCCGTTTTAAAATTACGCAATTTGTAATAGAATAAAACATGAGTGATTATATTAGATTTAGGGTATATTGAATTCATCATTTCCACAAATTTCCCAATGTAAGTAATCAACAAGGCAGGTACCAAATTTTTAAAATCAACCAGTCTCAATATCCACACCTTCAAAGATATATTTTTCTTTAGTCCAGAAAACACTTCGCACAGGCGCAAATATCAGTTCCAAAAAAAAATCCAACCGAGAAATTTCGTGACGAGAAAAAAAATAAACCCAACAAACAAACACCCCCCCCCAAAAAAAAACACTTTCCAAATGTGGAAAAAAAACCTATTTCGTGTGTGTGTTTTTTATGGGTTAGGTGGAGTGTAGTTAATGTTTACTTATTTAAAGCTTCATACTTATCATTTCTTATTGATCGACGTTTCTACATTTAATAACTCTGCAAATTCAAGGGAGAGCTCTAGAATACCCCCACCCTTCGAATTCTAGATGCGCACATACATCTCTTTTGTCTTCAAGACCTTTTCATCGAAAGAATAGTCGACAAGGCAATACAACTCAGTTTCTTGTTATTTTTCCCAATAATCATGCAGATACTATGGATTTCTATTTGGAAAAGACAGACATTACATTATAGGTTTTGAAAATTGGGACTTACACATTTTTTTTGTTGGTTTCCCACCCTTCCCCACGTTCAATATTAGCGCCAACAAGAAATATTTTTAAAGAATTAATAATTTATATGCATTTTATACAATTCTGTTTTGTATTGTATTTGATTTTTTGTAAACTACTTTTCTAAAATTGATTGAGTGCTATTTTTTCCAGGGAATTTTAACTCATTTTTTAAAATCTATATATAATTCTTAAAGGAGGTCGAACTTAGTGTGAAGAAAACCCAACAGCTTCAGATACATAAAAGTCTTATTCAAATTGTGAATTTAGTATTTAGAGTAAATTAAGTTCTCATTATTGATATTTATGAAATAATGATAAACCAAAAAAAAATCTGATGAAATATAATAATAATAATGTGGTATTCGTTGGGTTCGAACCCTAGCAATAAAAATCCTAAGTACGAGGGACGTTCAATAATAATGCCATTAGCTCGATGACAAACAACATAGACTTCATATGATATTAAGCTTGACTTTCTCTGATTATTGAATCATTAATGAATTGATAACAGTTTATGTGACCACTTTTCATTGCATTATTTCACTGTGGGAAGCTGGAAAACAAGGGCCATTCGAGACACTGCATTAAAAATGAATGGTCAAGAATCAGTATAGAGTATAAAATTAAACGCTTCATTAAAGCATTAGCGATTTTATCGAAGTTGTGACATTACTTTTGGATCAACCCTCGTATTTTAGGCTCATACATGTGTTTTTTTTCCTTAAAGCATGAAATATCTGACTCTAAAAGGTTTTTCATAAATATTTGGAGCACATAAAATCTCCTCTTTAATTAATAAATATTTAATATTTTATGTACAGTATATGATCTTTTTTACGGAAAAACATTTAAAAATCGCGTAATATCTCATAAACATTTAAAGATATTAGAGATGGTTCCATTCGAAGAAAAAGAACAGTGTAAGAATTCTCTCTGAAATAAAGGGGCTTTTATACTACAATAGGTCCGGTATTTTGACATATCTAGACAAAGTCCTATATCGTATCTATCAGCATCAGATTATGACAGGGTATCCATCTACACAATGGCATTTATACGTTCTCTGCTTCTCAGCAAATGCTCACAACGTGACAAGCTGGAATCCTTTTTTGTTCCAGTCTCTGCCATCGACTGATACATCCACATCTGACAAAGGAGGCACGACACAGATTGGTTTTGTTTGACAAAATTTTATTCAACATAAAAAACAAAACACCATGTTTATACATGTAATGTGGACGGATTGAAATATATGTTGATCAAATACAAGTAAATACATATAGAGTAATATAAAACCATCAATTTCAAAATAAATAAATATATAGTTCCCAAGCTGCAATTGCAGGCAGCATGGATGTGCATTTTGGGTAGCCTGAAATATATCAATGCCAAGAGAAACATGGAAATACTCACTGAGAAATAATTACTCATATCGAACCATCTGTCCTCAGTAATCATCTAGTATTAAGATTTTTTTTTAATCATTGAATAGAAAACAATCAAAAGATATACAGTTGAATTACACAACTTCAGTAACTGATGAATATCTATAAATGGTGTTTATTGGTCCATAGTCATCAAGGTATATAAATTTATTTAACATTAGCAATTTTTATCATTAGCACCTTTCATAGAACAACTGCTTATTTACCAGAGCCTTCGCGTGCAATGGTAGCCCATTTAAGCACTTTCCATCACTTTGCTTGAGTTTTGAATTCTACACTGGTAATCGTTGAATAATAATGACTAGATTTTTGGGACACGATTTCTTCTGTATATCTGACCAGCACTGAGATCTCCTGTGAACGCCTTAAACCGGTACTCTAGATTCTTCCTTGTGGACATCAATTCCTTGTGCAGGTCTTCAGCCTGAGGAAATATACAGAATATCTTTCATTCTGTATATTTAGATTAATAAATAAATTATACTTGAATTTAAAAAAAAATGCGTAGCTAACAGGTTTGGGATATAAATTCTAATTCTTAAGAAGTTTATCTATTTATACAAAGAATTATTATAAACCTAGTTTTAAAAAGTGTTGTGAGGGAAAGAATAATAACTTTGTGACCCCAACTTTTTGGTTGGAATGGAATACTCTCTTATCAGTCCTAGGGAATCTAATATTGTAGATTTAGTTATATTTAATTTAAATACTGACACGTGGTGTATTTATAAAAACGTGTATATGAAATGAATTACCTGATAATTTTGTCTCTGTAAATGGCGGTCTATAAGTCAGCAGAAAATACCAGTTGCGTATATTTCATCTAGGCACAAAGGTTGTAGCCTACACATCTTTTTCTCATGAATAAAAAGTAAGTTGAAGAAATGGAAGGGAGTTGATAATAAATCTCACCTATTGATTTATTTTGTTGCAAATGCCAAAACATTAAGCTTTCTTAGCAATTTGCACATTTATACCCATCAAATTATGTTTTGCTTTATATATAAGGACAAAACTATTCCCCTAGCTGGAAATTTTAAGCCAAAGTTCAAGTGATATTAATATTTAGTCTGTATCAGAAAATTTCATCGAAAGCAACAGGAGTCCATAATATATAAGTACAGAAAACAAAACATAACTTGAGTTATATTTGGTTATAGGAAATTCAACGTTTTGATCGAATTTGGATTATTCAGTAAGGAAGTTTCAATATTTTCTAAGCAGAGTAAAAGAATAAGTTGGAAGTTCTCAAATTTGTTCAGTGGTCCTCACATCACGATATAAACTACATGTAAATACGTCTACAATATTATCTTCACTGGTAAAATTAAAATTGTACATGTCTGAGATTGCAAAATTGCTCCCTTTGAACCCCCTCTCCCAATACCTTTGGAGAGGAAGTTCCTTGTCTACCCACACTTTGCACCTCAGGTTAAATCAGTGACTTCACACTAGCCTACACATTCGCAGAAATGAATAGAATAAACGCCACTCAAGTATACTCACTGTAAGCTCGTCTTCTTTCGTTTTTACTACATTGTGTATACTAGTAATTTGATTCAAATGTCAAATTGTTCTAAAAACATTTTTATTTGACGGGGGAAAATGATACAATTCGTAAATCATAAATAAAAAAACGTGAAAAAGGAACAAAAATCGGTAATCATTTTCATATACTTTTAATTACATACATTGAATATTATATCCTTGAATATTTGTATCCCCCCCTAACTTCCACTCTGCATCACAGCATAGCCGTTATGATTTCTAACAGGTTTCTTTATCATCTCTTCCATGTCCATGACATCCCTCCTGATGGCTACTTCTGTCGGTGTCCCTATCTTACGACACAGACCAACATACAGGACCTCTGATAGACGGAGAATGTGATCCATTCTGTATATAAAGATTAATAAATAAGCTATACTTGAAATTTTAAAAAATGCTTAGGTTTTGGAAATAGATTTAATTCTTAACAATTTTATCTATTATTCATACAAAGAATTATTATATACATGTACCTAGTTTTAAAAGTGTTTTGGGAAGAGGAAGAATGTAACTTACCAGTCCTAGAGGATCTAATATTACAGATTAATTTATATTAAGATTAAATAATTACATGTGTATTTATAAAAACATTTATATGAAATGAATTACCTGATAATATTGTCTCTGCAAATGGCGGCTTATAGGTCAGCAGGAAATAGTGGCGTATACTCCATTCAGGCAAAATGGTTGTAGCCTGCACATCATTTTCTCATTAATTAAAATTTAGTTGAATAAATGGAGGGGAGTAAACAATATTTCGTACCTATTGATTTATTTTGTTGTAAATACCAAAAAAAAAAAGCATATTTTGCAATTTGAACTTTTATACCTATTTGATTATGTGTACAGTTTTGATTTATTTTTAAGGACAAAACTTATATAGTGCCCTAGCTGGAAATTTTTAAGCCATAGTTCAGAAGATATAAATATCAAGTATGTATTAGAAAATTTCATCGAAAGCAACAAGAATCCATATTATTTAAGTACAGGAAACAAAACTGATAACTTGAGTTATATTTGGTTGGAAGGAAATTCAACGTATTGATCGAATTTTGATTATTCAGTAAGGAATTTTCCATATTTTCTACGCAGAGAAAAAGATAAGTTAGAAGTTCTCAGATTTGTTCAGTGGTCTTCACATCACGATATAAACTGCATATAAAATACGTCTACAATATTATCTTCATTGGTAAAGTTAAAATTGTAGATGTCTGAGTTTCCAAAATGAATAAAAGACATTAAAAAGGAACACATATCGTTGATCATTTTCATATACATGTATTTAGATACATTGAATATTATATCCTTGAATATTTCTAACCCCATCCCTCACCCCAACCCCAAAAAAACCTATTGAAATAAACACTATTTCTTTGTGGTTAACTTTTACGTACACGTCAGTAGGAAATATTTTAATTGTTAAAGAAGTGCTTACACGTAAATTTTCATACTATTTGTTCGGCCATTATACACACACTGAATTTTGATTGATTTTTCTCTTATTTTCCGAATATGACACGCAGGTGTGACCGGTCGCCAAGGGATGCTCACTCCTCCATGGCATCCGATTTTCACCTCTTATGTTTTGGACGTCCGTGTTTGCTCTGTTCCTAAGGGGTGTTGAGAAAGTTCGTTCCATGATGATATATTTTAATAAAATTCTAAGTAGTTCTTAACTATAAAGAGATCATTTTTCATGTCTGACACAATCCAATAGTGTGCTATATTAGCTTTATAGCCATTCATTTCTAGCAAGAAGTTATAGGGGTTTTCTTCTGTATGGAAATATATCTAACATCTTTAAAGCACCCGAATGACAGAAATTACAGAAATGTTGGTTATTTTGAGTGAAAATGTAGGATAATTGACTTTTGTGTCTTCATAGCTTATCTTATCAAAGTCCGTCGGATGGGACGTTAAATGGTGCCCCGTGTCAAGGATAACAACCCCCTTGCCACGCAAAAGAACGTTTCTCTGGAGTTAGATAAAGAGTAGGCTCATTGGGGGCCGCCAGAGAAATACAGAAGTGGCCATCAGAAGGGACGTGATGGACATGGAGGAGATGATAGATAAACCTGTTGTTAATCATCAAGGAAGAGGTGTGATGGTGAGTGGTAGTTATAGAGAAGGATTTAGGTTGAGATCATCTGACATGGACACAATGTTCTGGATTTGTCAATGTAGATTAATTACTGACATATCTCAGTCCAGGATCTATAATACATCGAAACATGTTATCATACTAATGGAAGATTTCGACACACCACCAGGGTTTGTTAGACTACGGCTTCTGACGTCTACAAAAAACAATTTCATAATCTCCACTCTTGTAGAATTTAATGGAGGGGTTTATATATCATGTTTTTCATGGATAGAAACAGTTTTTCAGTTACTGGAAATAACAGATTTTTCCAACAGAAAAATATCCGTGCCCATGGTCCATGTGCTAGTGGTTTTGTAGGAACTCTTGAATTTGATCATGCTTTTTGTTTTGCCAGTATATATTGGCCTAAACAGATGAGAGATTGGGTTGAAAGATGTCAGAGAAATGCATGGCCGCCGATACCGGTGATGGAAAAAATTCTACGAAATGGATGTCACTGTGTGCCAATTGGAAGTAAAATTGTTTCGACTTCTCACGAATTAGAATGGAGATTATCGTTTTCTCAAGCCGAACAACACCTTGTATGTGCAATCAATCATACACAATTTCTATGTTACGGACTTCTAAAAATATTTCTAAAAGAAGTTATAAATAACATAAAGGAACCATTACTGTGTTCATACTTCATGAAGACCACGATGTTCTGGATAATTCAACGTGGGCAATTAAGATGGTGCCCGAACAATTTACTGGATTGCTTCTGGAAATGTTTTAAATATCTCATTCATTGTGTTCATGGAGGAGATTTCCCTAATTTTTTTATTCCACAGAATAACATGTTCATAAACAAAGTAGTGGGTGTTACACGGGAATCCCTTTTACAACAACTTTATCAGTATTACAGAATGGGCGTGTCCTGTCTACTGCTGAGTCCGACTCTCAGATCAATGCTAGAACCAGCCCTCAGTAGCCCGTCCTTTGTGGTACCTCATACTGAGGGAGAATCTATAAGTATTGCAGATATAGACATATGTGGCATGACGGAAATTTTAAATTTTGAGTTCAGTAGTACATGTAATAATATGAATATGGTTGAATTTTATTATCTGTATCTGAAAGCCATTGATGCACTTTCAATTTGTTTATGCTCTCCATACCAATTACTTACATTACAGTATGTTACAGTCAAAACGCTTGTTCATTTAGCATTTACAATAGCAAACAATAATTCATCTTGCAAACATAAAAATATTTACATCTTAGATAGAGTTAATTGTAATATGCTGAAATTAGCAGTTAGGCTAGGCCCTATTTCCTTCTTTTTATATGTAGCATTATATTACTATAGAACAGCAAAGTATGACAAAACACTAAACATTATCTATCTTAGTCGACAAAAACTGTCTCAGGACCTTATCGTGGATAGAGATATTATCGATAGGCAGAAGTACAATGAAGATGTAGGTAATCTCCCTTTGTCTAAAAGGATGAAATTAGCCTGGGTAATAAATATAACGTTATACAACAATATTCCATATATAGAAGAATTATGTTTAGAACAAAATTTTAGTCTTCAAAACGGAACTCTTCACTTAACTTTATCACCAATTGTTATGATTGAGATGCTATCAGTATTATCTCACTATAATCTAGGAAATAGATCTCAGTGTTTACGGTCACTGACAGACTTACAGACACTGCTGCTCTATGATGATGGATCATACGTTCCCTTCCGTCGCAGAGACATATCCTGGCAGATACTAGGAATCTGTCAGCATGTTGTGGGAGACTTGCAGGGAGCGTTACGGTCTTATGAAGAATCACTCAGACAAATGCCATTCCACAAAATACAAGAAGCTACATTTTTTAGAATTGAATGTGTTAAAGAACAAATATGTAGAAATACACAAGCATAGCCACACAGAAAATGTTATAATTTCTATTGTGCTTAAAATCTGTAACTGATGTATTTTCTTGCATAAAAGTAATGACACTCAAAAATTATTAGTAAATAACGTAAAGTCAAGTTGTTCAGAAAATGTGAAGATTTTCGAGAATTCATGGTTTTATTTATCGTGATTAGAAATTCCTCATATATTGTTATTATAATGGAATTGAATTTTTACACAATCAAGAAGATGACTTGATGATGGTATTAATGAGACATAATTAAGATTACCCACTTTGTTTGAAGAGAAAGGTCAGATTCCTAAATCATTCTCAGACGTTGAGAATGAAAAAAGTCATATATGCTACTTCTAATTCAAGAGATTAATTGCTTTTTGTCCTCGCATAAAAAGATAATACATGTACCACATGGATTTTACTAAATAATGCAACCATGCTGAAATAGATAATCTAAGTTTAATAGATATCGACTAACCCAAAAGTCTTTTATTTTATTTAGATATTAGGGTATATTTGGTTATTTTTTTATTCTTTGTATATTTAAATGTTCACATATTGTAAAGGAGCATTATAAAAGTACATAAAATATCAAAATAAGTGAATAAAAAGAACGAACAGTGATCGATGGAATTAATCTACCAAACAGTACAATAAATGTGAACAGGTCATAAGAATGGACCCCAAGAAACTCTAGGGGTAGACCATCCAGGTGCCTAGAAGGAGAAGGCTTCAACTGTTGACCGGAACACCCGCCCCGCCCTGAGGCCTATACATTGATCAGATAGACGAGATACTCCGTAGTCAAATTTAGTAATAAGGACTAAACAATTGGTATGAAACACATCAGCTGAAAAACGACCCACTGATAGGTTATATTTATTAATTATTATCAATTTACCGATAATAGAATTTGTAGAATGCTATCTTTAATTGAGTTTGTTGATTTCCTAGTCACAAGAACTTATTTGTCAGTAACCTGCTTCGGTTAAAGAATTGATCGTAATCAGAGTATTTTCTTGTGTATTGATTCAGCTGGGAGACGTAAAAATCATATACAGTAAGATCCGTTTAAAACGAACTCACTGAATTTATTTATGCATTTTACTACATAAAGACAAGCTGACGATGAAAAAGCTGAAATCATCTCGTTTGACATATAATTATAGTTGCCTTACATCGTTTTTCAGTAGTAAAAAATATAAATATGGAAAAGATCTAAAATGATCTGTTTTGTCTTTTATTTCAAATTCATAAGCATACCTCGAGATGACATATGAATGGGAGTACTTATTGTTAATTAAGAAAACGTCGTCGGTATATTAAAATGTCGAGTGTTTTATTCTTCTATAGTAAATGTTCATCAAACCGTTTTAGATATTTAATTATGAGGAGAGACATTTTTATGCAAAACACAGTTTTCTAGTGTTTAAAATAGTCAGGACAAAAGCATCGAAAATCCTGGAACTGACGTCCCTACGTTAAAGTGACATTAAATATCAAAATCAAAATCTTATTTATCAAGAAATATAGTCTGCAATAAAAATCTGCATATTGATTGTATCCCCTTTTCAACATATTATAAAACAGTGTGTAAGGCAAGGTTAGTTTATAAAAAACCGTGCATATACAGATACATGTAGCTTCCTTCTTATATGATTTATCAATGAATTAATTTCAGAAAAATATGAGCATGGCCGTTTAGAGAGGCGATTAAGAAACAAATCAAGACTTTTGCTTTAAACTCATTTGTTTTAAACCAAAGAAATATTCTTTTTATTTTAAACCAAAGAAATATTCATGATGAATAAAATTTAAAATCTTTGGTGGTCAAAAACTTCTTTAACAACCAAATCCATCGATTTTATTGGCCTATAAAAAGAAACACGTACATCACTTCAAATGTGAAATAAATTTATTCCCCGTCAAATTGTTCAGTAATGCACATATTCTGGAGATATACAAGCAGAAAGCATCAACAAAGAACTTGAGATGAAATGTAAATTACATTTAAAGACTTTTTCACTTTTTATTCAACACCATTATTAATCACGATTCTTGAACAACAGAACAAATACTAGTAAGTTATGCTAGCAATGATTCTATTAGTATAACAAAATGTTCTCATTTTAAGCACAATAGAAATTATAACATTTTCTGTGTGGCTATGCTTGTGTATTTCTACATATTTGTTCTTTAACACATTCAATTCTAAAAAATGTAGCTTCTTGTATTTTGTGGAATGGCATTTGTCTGAGTGATTCTCTTATTATAGGTTTTTTTAATTAAATGTTTTAATGGATATTTAGTAGCTGGTGTAAGATCTATGTTTAGGAAATCAACGAATCTATTCCTCCTTGTCATCGATCAACTCAGTTATCTACATAATGGCTGTCTAGATCTACTAAAGGTGACGAAAGCTCACATAAATTTGTTTCTGTACTATTTTTAAACCCATGTTAAAACTTATAACTAATGTTATTACTCTACGATTGGTAAAATAATCGTTATGTACAGACACAAATTCCTGTGAGAAAACTACTTGAAGCGTTGTTTTTCATTAGAAAATGGTATTTCACATCAAACCATAAATCAAGCTTAATTGTACAAAACAAAATTTGGGTTTTGTCCTTCTTAATCTATTGTAACTGTGGAATTATGACGATCCATGTTTCGTCGGTCTATTAACATTAAACCAAACACGGAAGAAGATGAGTTTGGGTTTTCCATTTAATATAATTTAATAGTACATGCCGCCATTTTCAGAGACATCGATCAGGTACTTCATTTGATAAACATACAGGTATATTTATACATACGTACTTGTATGCTGTGAATTATTAGTGTTTAGTCCTATGATATACCAGTCGACTTGAAGACTTGTAACAGAGTTGCAAATATTGGGGTACGGGAACGGGTCGGATTAGTACGCGTCTATAAGTCTGGCATCATTATCTACTATTGGCTTGGTGTTAAATGAGAGTAGAGTCTCCAAAATGGAGTATCACAAAGTGCAAGGGATGGAGCTTCCTTTGTCAATTTTAACGAACTTTGCTCATTTTATCTTCATTCAGTATAGTACCTTTAAAATACTTAGATATGTCAAGACTTCACGAGTAACTCTACGTGGGGTAGCAGTACAGACCATAAATCTTACCAATGTTAATTACTAAGTTAAGGTTTCCCTTGCACTCAGTATCTCTTATCTAACAAAATTTAAATCAAAAGCTTAGATTGCATGCCACTAAAGCTGCCGATATATTAAAGTCATTTTTTGGACAGAATCTATTTTTTTTTTGTTTCTCAATTGTTGTTGTTTTATTTCATCCTCTGCTGAGGGGGGATTTATAAGAATTGCAGATATAGTCACATGTGGAATGACGGAAATAAAAAAAATTGCATATTATGGTAAATGTATGATGGATTTTTGTCTGTATTTGAAATCCTATGATACACTATCAAGTTTTTCATGCTCTCCATACCAATTACTTACATTACAGTATCTTAAAGCAGAGACTCTTGTCCATTTAGCATTTACATTAGCAAATAATAATTCATCTTGCAAGCATAAAAATATTTACATCTTAGATAGAGTGATTTGTAATATGCTAAAATTAGCAGTAAGGGTAGACCCTATTTCCTCTTTTTTATTTCTAGCATTATATTACTATAGAACAGCGAAGTATGATAAAACACTTCATATTATCGATCTTTGTAAACAAAGACTGTTACATGACTTTAATCTGTATTTAGATACTGTGAACAGGCAGAAGTACAATGAAGCTGTAGGTAATCTCCCTTTGTCTAGAAGGATGAAAATAGCTTGGGTAATAGATATCTAATGTTATACAACCATGTTCCATACATAGAAGAATTATATTTAGAGCAAACTGTGAGTCAAAAAAATGGATTGTCTACGCTTATATTACCATCAATTGTTATGGTTGAGGTGTTGCTAATATTATCGCTCTATAGATTAGGAAATAGATCTCTGTGTTTACAGTCACTGACAGAACTACAGACACTGCTGCTCTATGATGACGGGAGATATGTTCCTTTACACATCAGCCTGGCAGATACTAGGAATCTGTCAGCATGTTGTGGGAGACTTACACGGGGCGTTACGGTCTTATGAAGAATCACTCAGACAAATGCCATTCCACAAAATACAAGAAGCTACTTTTTTTTTAGAATTGAATGTGTTCAAGAACAAATATGTAGAAATACACAAGCATAGTCACACAGAAAATGTTATAATTACTATTATGCTTAAAAAATGAGAACAAAGAAGCATTACTAGCATCAGTTATATGTTCTGTTGTTCAAGAATCGTGATAAATAATGGCGATAAATAAAAAAAAAATATGATAAAGTCTTTGAATATTATTTCCTTCCTGACGCATTCTGCATGCATAAGAGGGGTGATCAAAAAGTAATTATCTGAGTATGTGCATTGATGAACAATTGAACGGGAAATAAAGTTATTTCACATTTGAAGTGATACACTTAACGGGGCCGAGTCTAATTCTAGTGCGCATCACTTTGCGCAGCTATTTAATTTCATGCAGTCATTAATTATTTTAATTTTAATACAAAATTAACATTATTTGTAACTCCTACTGATCTGAAAATGTGATTTTACGACAATTATTGGAAAAAGAACGTTGAAATGGCTTGAACAACGTCACCATAGATAAGTATTTTTACCGTAATATGGCCATTTTAGAGGTATTTGGCTTCGACCTAGACCAATCGAGATGGTGAACTATTTTGAAATTTCACAATTTGGTGACGACTTTTTACATTTACTTTCATTTCCTTGAATGAAAAAGAAATCCCTAGGGCAGAAGTACAAAAATATGGAAAAAATGTAATAATTTGGCGATTTTCCAACAAATTCCCATAGGGTCCAATGGTAAAGTTTGACAACATTTAAGATGGCCCACTAAGAAATCGTGGTGGTTAACATTCGATTTTTTAATCCGAAAACAATAAATATAACAGTAAAAATTAATTATCAAAAAATTATCAAAATCCCTAGGGCAGAAACAATTAGACTCGGCCTTGTTAAATCTTTTTATAGGCCAATAAAATCAATGGATTTGGGTGTTAAAGACGTTTTTGCCCCCCAAAGATTTAATACTAGTATTTCTTTGGTTTGAAATAAAAAGAATATTTCTTTTTTTTAAATAAATGAGTTGAAAGCAAAAGTCTTTATTATTTTCTTAATCGAATCTCTAAACAATCATACTTATATTTTTCTGAAATTAATTCACTGAAGAATCATATAAAAAGGAAGCTACATGTATCTGTATATGCACTTTTTTTAACTACTAGTACCCTTGCCTTATACACTGTTTTTTAATATGATGAAAAGTGGAGACAATCAATATACAAATTTTGTTTTCCGCTGCTTAGGGAGAATTTATAAGTATTGCAGATATAGACATATGTGGCAAGACAGAAATTCTTAAATTTCATTCCAGAAAGAAACACATTGTAGATATTTATCTGTGTTTGAAATCCAATGATACACTCTCAAGTTTTTTATGTTCTCCATACCAATTACTTACATTACAGTGTGTTACAGCTGAGGCGCTTGTTCATTTAGCCTTTACAATAGCAAACAATAATTCATCTTGCAAGCAAAAAAATATTTACATCTTAGATAGAATGATTTG
>PRKT01000287.1:273686-284714 GCA_003671525.1 Saccostrea glomerata
TTTAAGTGACAAGTAACAGATTATGTGAATATCTGATATCCGTGATCTAAATTTACTTATATTACTTGTAAACCATAAACTTTATCGCATAAAAACAATTCTAGGAGGAAAAGTAAAATGTCCTTATTATAGGTTTTTTTAATTAAATGTTTTAATGGATATTTAGTAGCTGGTGTAAGATCTATGTTTAGGAAATCAACGAATCTATTCCTCCTTGTCATCGATCAACTCAGTTATCTACATAATGGCTGTCTAGATCTACTAAAGGTGACGAAAGCTCACATAAATTTGTTTCTGTACTATTTTTAAACCCATGTTAAAACTTATAACTAATGTTATTACTCTACGATTGGTAAAATAATCGTTATGTACAGACACAAATTCCTGTGAGAAAACTACTTGAAGCGTTGTTTTTCATTAGAAAATGGTATTTCACATCAAACCATAAATCAAGCTTAATTGTACAAAACAAAATTTGGGTTTTGTCCTTCTTAATCTATTGTAACTGTGGAATTATGACGATCCATGTTTCGTCGGTCTATTAACATTAAACCAAACACGGAAGAAGATGAGTTTGGGTTTTCCATTTAATATAATTTAATAGTACATGCCGCCATTTTCAGAGACATCGATCAGGTACTTCATTTGATAAACATACAGGTATATTTATACATACGTACTTGTATGCTGTGAATTATTAGTGTTTAGTCCTATGATATACCAGTCGACTTGAAGACTTGTAACAGAGTTGCAAATATTGGGGTACGGGAACGGGTCGGATTAGTACGCGTCTATAAGTCTGGCATCATTATCTACTATTGGCTTGGTGTTAAATGAGAGTAGAGTCTCCAAAATGGAGTATCACAAAGTGCAAGGGATGGAGCTTCCTTTGTCAATTTTAACGAACTTTGCTCATTTTATCTTCATTCAGTATAGTACCTTTAAAATACTTAGATATGTCAAGACTTCACGAGTAACTCTACGTGGGGTAGCAGTACAGACCATAAATCTTACCAATGTTAATTACTAAGTTAAGGTTTCCCTTGCACTCAGTATCTCTTATCTAACAAAATTTAAATCAAAAGCTTAGATTGCATGCCACTAAAGCTGCCGATATATTAAAGTCATTTTTTGGACAGAATCTATTTTTTTTTTGTTTCTCAATTGTTGTTGGGTTTTTTTTTGAGAAAAGAAAATGACAACAAAGCACTAAAGGTTAATAATGATGATATTTCTGTTTCATTTAGCCTCTGTTATCTTAAAAAATTAAATCAAAAGCAGAACTGTTCTCAAAAAGATATTGTCAAATGGTCTATACAGAATTGATTTGACATGAAATAAATTCATACAGATAACTTAAAGGGGATTATATTTTTTATTGTTTGGATAACATGGCATTCTAACAAGTTATAATGGAAAATAAGACATTGTGTTGATAGATTTAATAAGCAAGAGCTAAAATTTTAACAAGACTCTCCACGTCCTGAAGCATCTGAGTCACCCAAGAAGCTCCATCCCTTGCACTTTGTGAAACTCCAATTTCGAGACTCCATCAGTAATTTACACTATCTACTATTCCGACCCAAAAGTGGGTTCACAAAGATATTCTTTCCATCCCTATCAAGGCCCAATTTCCAAAGTTTGGGCAAAAACCCCTTTTCATCCCTTTTTTGTGACTATGCTCATATGACATGCATCTTAAACGTAACTACACAGCTCTTTGTATAAGTTGACCAAATCTCAAAATAATTTCTTCTCTTTTTAAGTTGTAAAATGATTTTTTACAGGTGTTACTTGTGCAATATTTTCAAAAGTTTTTAAAAATATAATTAATATACTGAATGGGGAGCACTATCCACATACATGTATATATCCGAGTTCCTGTATGTTGTTTTGTGTGATGAGATTGTGACACCAACGGAATTGACCATCAGAAGGGACGGGTTGGAAGTGAAGGAGATGAGGAAAACCTTTGTTTATGCATATAGAAATGTTGAGTGGTATCCATAGTTAAGGAATATAACTGTCTTATTTTTTGATTTCATGTGATCAATCGATTGGATTGCGTGATAGTTTTCATAAACACCTGTCACAACCAAAAAATTTGTTATTGAATGTGTAATTACTCAACCATGACCGTTCTCGTTAAGAAGCATAAAGTGCAAGTATCATTTGTTTTCGGGTGAATCTTTCATTTATTCAAATTTCCACGTGTTTCCATCTTAAGTTGTTTACGAAAAAAACAGAGAAAAACTTGATTAAAATGTCGTGTCCGCACAACAGTTAACACGGTCCAAACTGATGCTAGTAAAATAGAATTAAGTTTCTTTTCCCTATATGTGTTTATTTTTCATAAAACCTTTTACAATGCCGTCCAAAGTTGAACAAAGCTTTCTTCAATCCCTTACAATCATCAGAAATCACTAGATGTTTCAACAAATACCGCAAACAAAATTTGCTTCTTTTTATCCTGTTTACTTATTAATTTATACTGTCAAAATAATTAATATAAAAGTAGTGTACATCAAAAACTTGCCTTAGAACTTACAAATTTTGATTAATATATATAGTGAATTTCAGTCAATTGTTCTTTTAGTGCCATTGATTTTATTGAAGTTGTTTTTGATTGTACAATATAAGCGTGATTCTTAGGAATAAAACCATGTAGGTTTGTGTCATAAAATAAAAAGAAAACACACACACAAAAAAACCATTTTTTTTCCAAAAAGATTGTTTAATGAAGTTTAAATCAATTCTAATCAAATATTTATAAATGCATTTTTTGAATTTTTTTCTAATAGGTTTGATGCAAATTATTGAACGTAAATGGTATCTGATTCCTTGACAGTCGTAGATCAATGACATGTTTTTGGGCGAAACATTCCTGCAAGTTTCAATTATAAAATAGCTCAAGTTTATGCTTTGATCCTTATGAATAATGATTGGCATTTTTTAGTGAATATTCGGGGCTACTTTAATTTTTTTAAATATATTTTTTAATCCCTGCATTTTTACAGTTTAGGTGTCTTACCGATCATATATAAATGTAATGTTACATGCAAAAATACCAAATATAAGAACGGTTATTCGGACGGAAGACCTCTCGTTGCTCTCAGCAAGTTTCTAGTACATATTAAATCGTTTTTAATGACATTTAAGGACCACTTCTTAGATTTATAAGAGCTTCAGTTTGTCATAACGTTAATAGCCCACTTTAACGACATCAATCTACCTATCAGTTGAAATTTTTTTTTAAAAAAACAGTTATATTATATTTTTTAAACAAAATTTTCAACCAGTAATTTCTTCATTTTGTTAAATGTTAATGTTGCTGATTTTGCAAAAATAAAGTTGCTTTAAAGCAGTAAATACGCTTCATTTTACTTTGCTACACAAGGAAACCCCAGTTGGCTCCCTTGTAATTGCGATTTTTTTATGAGGATGGCAAAGTAACTTAATTATAAATACTTTTTTAAATATAGTATTTTAACATCGTTTTGAGAAAAAAAAACTCGTTATGTTATTGTTGCAATTTTGCAGTGATCCACAAGCGGAAAAAAAAACCTCGAATGATGGTTTTCCAACCGATGACATAAAGCTCGAGATGATGTGATGATCGATTAGTTTGAATACACTGAATTAAAATAAAGATTTATATGCACCTTTCAACAGACATAATATGGGTGCAAAGGGAAGGAAACTTATAATCAAAGAATCGCTGTTAAGTCCTTCTAACAAACAATCAAAACTTTAGAAGTTTAGCCACCATTTATTAAATAAATTCAAAGAGCGGGTAATATACAGGCAGTATCTACATGTTTGACAAATTGATACTTTAATTCTTTATTGAATAACTTTAAGGCATCAGTATCAATAAAATAAAGATAGTTATGAACACATGGAAAGAGTCTGCTGGCTGGGGGTGGAGGTCCCTCATGTTCATCTGTCCGACTCCCCAGCACCAACAATTACAGAATAAATTGTAAACTCTCCATTTAAACATGAAAAATATATTTACATAATTTTCATATATAGAAATGTGCAAAAACAAAACGAAATAATCAATGGATTGATATGTTTTAATTTTGCAATAATATAAATTAATCATGTTGTTTCTTTACCATATCTAAACTGGATATTTTGATACTGTATCTTACGTATTTTTTTGACAAATAAACTTATTTCTTTTTTTACATTTGGCATCATTCCAAGCATAATTATAAGAACTGTGTAATTGCACGCAGTGCTCACCCCCGGAATAATTATTGGGTTCTCCACGCCACCAGTTAGAATAATAAAACTTAGTGTTACTGCCCATCCATTTCCATGCTCTTTCAATAAAGATATCTGTACCTCCAATCCAAAAAACTCCTGCAATTTGAGAATTTGAATTTATTGCTTCTTTTTATCAATTAAAAAACAGAAATTGGAACAAAACAGTAGAAAGGCAGAAATCGAGAAGTCTATGAAGGAAATATATAGGTCTGTAGGAGAAACAGCGTTTCGAAAGGAAAAAAAATACTATATATGAAGATAACAAACAGTATTCGAGCTTAAATTAAAAGTCCCTGCAAACAATACAAATCAGGAGCAGGGAAAACACGGATCACCAAAACAGAGGTGGGATCAGGTGCCATTGAGGTGTGGGCATCCCACAGATATTACAGAACTATTTGTCAGATTATTGTAATCGACTTTTGCGAGTAGCGCTGACTTTTACAGTTGATAGCTTACTTTTACACATGAACAATATACGGAAACTGTTTTACGAAATAAATATTTACCCCAACAGTTTATTTAACCACAATAACGGGTTATTTCAAACACAGGCACTTGTTTCTGTAATAACAAGTGTTATTATTATACTATGGGTCAAAAATTGATTACAGAAACAAGTGCCTGTGATTTCAAAGCAAGAATAATGTTTTTTTTTCCGCTTGTGGATCACTGCAAAATTGCAACAATAACATAACGAGTTTTTTTTTCTCAAAACGATGTTAAAATACTATATTTAAAAAAGTATTTATAATTAAGTTACTTTGCCATCCTCATAAAAAAATCGCAATTACAAGGGAGCCAACTGGGGTTTCCTTGTGTAGCAAAGTAAAATGAAGCGTATTTACTGCTTTAAAGCAACTTTATTTTTGCAAAATCAGCAACATTAACATTTAACAAAATGAAGAAATTACTGGTTGAAAATTTTGTTTAAAAAATATAATATAACTGTTTTTTTAAAAAAAAATTTCAACTGATAGGTAGATTGATGTCGTTAAAGTGGGCTATTAACGTTATGACAAACTGAAGCTCTTATAAATCTAAGAAGTGGTCCTTAAATGTCATTAAAAACGATTTAATATGTACTAGAAACTTGCTGAGAGCAACGAGAGGTCTTCCGTCCGAATAACCGTTCTTATATTTGGTATTTTTGCATGTAACATTACATTTATATATGATCGGTAAGACACCTAAACTGTAAAAATGCAGGGATTAAAAAATATATTTAAAAAAATTAAAGTAGCCCCGAATATTCACTAAAAAATGCCAATCATTATTCATAAGGATCAAAGCATAAACTTGAGCTATTTTATAATTGAAACTTGCAGGAATGTTTCGCCCAAAAACATGTCATTGATCTACGACTGTCAAGGAATCAGATACCATTTACGTTCAATAATTTGCATCAAACCTATTAGAAAAAAATTCAAAAAATGCATTTATAAATATTTGATTAGAATTGATTTAAACTTCATTAAACAATCTTTTTGGAAAAAAAATGGTTTTTTTGTGTGTGTGTTTTCTTTTTATTTTATGACACAAACCTACATGGTTTTATTCCTAAGAATCACGCTTATATTGTACAATCAAAAACAACTTCAATAAAATCAATGGCACTAAAAGAACAATTGACTGAAATTCACTATATATATTAATCAAAATTTGTAAGTTCTAAGGCAAGTTTTTGATGTACACTACTTTTATATTAATTATTTTGACAGTATAAATTAATAAGTAAACAGGATAAAAAGAAGCAAATTTTGTTTGCGGTATTTGTTGAAACATCTAGTGATTTCTGATGATTGTAAGGGATTGAAGAAAGCTTTGTTCAACTTTGGACGGCATTGTAAAAGGTTTTATGAAAAATAAACACATATAGGGAAAAGAAACTTAATTCTATTTTACTAGCATCAGTTTGGACCGTGTTAACTTTAATCGTGGTGGTTAACATTCGATTTTTTAATCCGAAAACAATAAATATAACAGTAAAAATTAATTATAAAAAAATTATCAAAATCCCTAGGGCAGAAACAATTAGACTCGGCCTTGTTAAATCTTTTTATAGGCCAATAAAATCAATGGATTTGGGTGTTAAAGACGTTTTTGCCCCCCAAAGATTTAATACTAGTATTTCTTTGGTTTGAAATAAAAAGAATATTTCTTTTTTTTAAATAAATGAGTTGAAAGCAAAAGTCTTTATTATTTTCTTAATCGAATCTCTAAACAATCATACTTATATTTTTCTGAAATTAATTCACTGAAGAATCATATAAAAAGGAAGCTACATGTATCTGTATATGCACTTTTTTTAACTACTAGTACCCTTGCCTTATACACTGTTTTTTAATATGATGAAAAGTGGAGACAATCAATATACAAATTTTGTTTTCCGCTGCTTAGGGAGAATTTATAAGTATTGCAGATATAGACATATGTGGCAAGACAGAAATTCTTAAATTTCATTCCAGAGAGAAACACATTGTAGATATTTATCTGTGTTTGAAATCCAATGATACACTCTCAAGTTTTTTATGTTCTCCATACCAATTACTTACATTACAGTGTGTTACAGCTGAGGCGCTTGTTCATTTAGCCTTTACAATAGCAAACAATAATTCATCTTGCAAGCAAAAAAATATTTACATCTTAGATAGAATGATTTGTAATATGCTAAAATTAGCAGTTAGATTAGGCCCTCTTTCCTCCTTAGTATTTCTAGCTTTGTATTACTATAGAACAGCGATGTATGACAAAACACTTCATATTATTTATCTAAGTAAACAAAGACTGTCTCAGGACTTTATTATGAATCTTACAACTGTCGACGAGCAGAGGTACAATGAAGCTGTAGGTAACCTTCCTTTGTCTAGAAGGATGAACATAGCTTGGGAATTAGATGTAAGGTTTAACAGCAATATTCCAGGCATAGAAGAGTTATATTTAGAACAAGAATTGGGTCTACGATATGGAATGGTAACGCTAACATCACCACCTATTGTTATGATTGAGATGCTATCATTTTTTTCTCACTATAGATTAAGTAATAGATCTCAGTGTTTAAAGTCCCTGACAGACCCAGAGACATTGCTGCTCTATGACGATGATGGGGAGTATGTTCCTTTCGTTTTGAGAGACATATCCTGGCAGATACTAGGAATCTGTCAGCATATTGTGGGGGACTTACACGGGGCGTTGCAGTCTTATAAAAAATCGCTTAGACAGAGACAATTCCACAAAATTCAAGAAGAGCTACATTTTTTAGAATTGAAAATGTTATAAAGCAAATACATAGAAATATACAAGCATAGCTAAATACAACTGTTTTAATATTTTTATCTTTGTGCTTCAAGAAACTAAAACCAAAATCGCTTAGACAGAGACAATTCCACAAAATTCAAGAAGAGCTACATTTTTTAGAATTGAAAATGTTATAAAGCAAATACATAGAAATATACAAGCATAGCTAAATACAACTGTTTTAATATTTTTATCTTTGTGCTTCAAGAAACTAAAACCAAAATTTGAGAATACTATTTTGTTAAACTTTATGATATGATGACATCCATTTTACCAGTTGTTCAAGAATCGTCACCAAAAGGGGGAGAAAAAAATGAAGTCTTTGAATGTAATTTTACATTTCAAATGTTCCTTTGTTAATGTTTCTGCTTGTACATCACCTTAATGTTGTGTATGCTAATAGTTGAACAAATAAACGGGAAATGAATCTATTTAAAATTGAAAAGAACTTGCGTTATTCTTTTTTTATAGGCTAATAAAATTAATATATTGGGTATAATACATTTTAAAAACATTTTGATTACCAATTATATTTGATCTTTAAGTTTTAGAGACTGTCTCTCTACAAAATGTCTAGGGTATATGTAATATCGGAAAATAGGTAGTATAAGTTAGGAATTCATGTATTTTAGCTATGTTATCATATCCAATACAACATTTTAGATAAGTGGGAGGGGCGCCTATAGTTACTTAAATGCCTGTGGGTTGTCTTTGTAAATCTCCGACGATGTCTGCCATTGTCTATTTAATTCCATCCCAGCCCCAGTAGGGCCACAACAAAGCCCTCGTTTGCAGACATTTGTATTTATCATATTTTTTTTAAAGCAACGCCATATTCTCTAATAACATTAAACCATATGAGTTTTAAAAAATAATTTCAGAAAGAACTGCCTTGATATTAGAAGTAAAATGTAACCCCAGTTCTAATTATCTGTTACGGGCAGTTGCCCAATAGTCCCGGAATCAATTAACAGGAATCGATTTCAGTTTTAACCGTTTATAAATTATAACAACAAAGCATCCATAACAATGATAACAATGCTTACAGGTCAAATGTAGACCGCTTTCTCCTCTAAACACTTTCACTTTCTTCAGTATAAAAATCAGCACTCCCAAAATTATAACAGTCGTCAGTCAAAATACGGTCGGGCTAACCCGGACCGGGACGTACTGTGACGTCATACTCATAACATAAAAATGACGTTTAGCGCACAATGAATATAACAATAAGTATTACGCTAACAAAATAGCAATAGGTATATTTTATACACAATAAACATAGATTTATGCTAATTTAATTTGCATGTACCATCCCGGTCAAGCCCTGAGCCCCATTCGTTGTTGTATGTTGCTTTAGAAAAAATAACAGTACTTGAATTCATTTTTCTTCAAATGTCCAAATATCAAGAGTAGAAAAACTCTAAAAATTAACAGATTTACCCCTGTCCTTTATATTATGATTATTTTAATGAAAATGACTAAATATGATATGTGATTTGTTTTTGCTCAGACAATATTTTCTGAAGAGTTTGTATTTGTAATTGTGTTAATTTTTTATGTAAATTTACCTTAACATTAATTTTTTGTTTAGTTTTTAACGTAAATTTAACATTAAAATTTTAAGTGTCTACATATACCTTTGTTTTTGATGTTCCATTTAAGAAAAAAACAAACATAATCAATAATCCAGAAGTTTTGAGGGAAACGTTAAAAACTTCAAATTTCATTCAAAATTTGTTGCGAATCTGTCAAATTAAGTATTAATTATTATATACTAGGCGTAGTTGCCGTGATTTTGCATCTAAGCATTTTTCTTTTAATGAGAAAAATGAAGTCAAATTGTTTGAATGCTTCTCTTTACAGTGTGTAAACTTTGTGTTTTATTATGAATTTATTTTTGGGGCTTTGAGAGATTATTTGCTTCTCTTGTGGCCTCCAGTGTGCCCACTCCTTTTTTACAAAAAACCAGAGAAAGGGGTTGAAACACTTCTCCAATTTTAATAAGTTTATTAAAAGTTTATTCGAAGATTTGTGGGGTTTTTAAGGTTTGTTTTTATTTGCATTATCTGGTCTGTCGCATGTTCTTCTTCCTGTTACAGGATATTCAGTGTAATTGAAAGTTTAATTTTTTTTATTTTGCAATTCTGTAGGATAAATGTTTCAAAATCATCATTCTATATGAGAAATTTAAATTGTTGTTTGTAAAATTATCACAATTTTTATTTCTTTTTTTATTTAGCAGTCCAATTTTGAAGGATATCGGTACTGAGACAGTCTGATATTAAGATTAATATCAGACTGCTCACTATTATCGGACTGCCACAGGTAACTTTTTAGACTGCAGGAACAAAGAAATGACATCACAGAAATGTTTTAAGTGTTATTATTATACTAATCTATGGGTTAAAAATTTATTCCCGACACAAGTGCACGTGTGGGGATGGGGTTGCTCTAACTGCTAGCACCCTTTTCTCCTCGTCCAATTTCTACATGTATTTACATGCATTCTTATAAAAAAAAATAATGTTTCTTGATTGAATAAGTTTCATTTTATTATCTCAAAATGTCAATTTGGATATTTTATTTATTCCGGCTAAACAAAGTCCGTAGCTTATCTCAGGATTGGTTTTGTTTTTTATCGGACGAAACTATGCGTTATGTTTGACGTCATCAGTTGAAGATAAGAATTCATTAAGAGTCAAAATCAGCAAGCATCGAGCATTGAATGGAAAGTCAAAATTTTATTTTTTCAAAAGCTTTTGGTATATAAAAGATTTTGTCGTACCTAATGCTAAAACACAATTAAATTTTTTTTGAACGTATGAAGGGACTGGTATCCAGGGAAATTAATTTCCTTAGCAACGGACTCATAAGTCCTTATGAAAATCAATGATTTTTAGACATTTTTCTATGAATATGTTTTCTGAACGTGATAAGATAAGGTATTTTGGTTACTTTATTTGTTGAAAGATGAAATTACTTTATTCTTAAAAAATAGGAAAAACAAAATTTATGTTGTGATATTGTTGCCATGACAACGGGAAAAGAACATGGCGTCAATGCTTATTAATTTTGAAAAGAATTACGTATGTTTATCACCATATACACAAAATCTACAACAACAGCTGGAAAAATGAATGCTGTGATCTTGTTAGGGGTTATCAATATGTCATATCTATACAATAAAATTTGCAGGCAACTTAAGTAGAAAAAAGTTACAAATGGTTAAAATGCGTGACAATCTGGCATTTATAAGCTTTTTTGAAGGGGTGGGGGTAAATTGAATACATGTACAGTGCCCATTATATTGGTCATATTGGTCTGATCAAAACATACTCATAATTTTTCTATTGATGATAAATAAATGCACATTAAATTTCAAAAGGAATTTACATTCCTCACAAACGAAACTTGGAAATAAAAGAGGGGAGGGGGGGGGGATAGGAATCACCTTGT
>PRKT01000287.1:296612-321504 GCA_003671525.1 Saccostrea glomerata
CCCCCCCCCCCCCCCCCCCGGACGTAAGCCCCAAAATTCAATGCCCATATCACTGAGATATAATTATTTCAATAATGGTCGTTATTTCAATAGTGGTTGCAACAATGCATATTCTACTAATCAAGTTCTTTCAAAGTATACCAAAGTCAATGACCTTGTGACCTTGACATTGACCTGTAGGCTAAATATAGTTTTCTTCGAACTTTGTTGCCGCCGTGCGCAAAGTGTTTCACAAACACATCTTGTTTATTATTATTTTGGTTTTCTACAACAGTTCACAGCACTTTGATTGAGGAATTATAATACCATGCTTAAAGATCAATTGTCTAATACACTGTGTATAATTTCAATGCCAAATGAAATTCCAGTTCAACAAATTAAAGCAATATTGATGTTCAAACCATAATAAAACATAGGTAATCAGAGATTACAGAGCTCACCTCAACGAATGTTGTCTTTAAATAAGCCAAAGTCACACAATTAACCAACAAAAAGTGTACATTCCAAAAATGAAAAAATTTAAGCAATTTTGATCTGATACTTTGAAATAGACCTACATAAAAAATTTAATCTAGTTCTTCTTCATGAAAATGTAATCAAAATCCAGCATCTGAAGCAAATTTGAGAATTTTCATCTCTTGATGAAAACTTTAAACTGTTCACTCAACCGGAAAATGTAGGTCAGATTCAGCATCCCAAGCAAGCCCGGTAGTGTGCAACCTTAGATGTATCATCCATGCAAGTTTGGTCAACATAGGGATTATAGTTACTTGCAAATGAAACATGCACCAAAAACTTTAACCTGTTTACTCAACCGAAAAATGTAGGTCAGATTAAGCATCCGAAGCAAGCCCGGTAGTATGTATCCTTAGATGTATCATACATGCAAGTTTGGTCAACATAGGGCTCATAGTTACTTGGAAATGAAACCTGCACCAAAAACTTTAACCTGTTCACTCAACCGGAAAATGTAGGTCAGATTCAGCATCCGAAGCAAGCCCGGTAGTATGCATCCTTAGATGTATCATCCATGCAAGTTTGGTCAACAAAGGGATTATAGTTACTTGGAAATGAAACCTGCACCAAAAACTTTAACCTGTTCACTCAGCCAGAAAATTGAGGTCAGATTCAGCATCCGAAGCAAGCCCGGTAGTATGCATCATTAGATGTTTCATCCATGCAAGTTTGGTCAACATAGGGATTATAGTTACTTGGAAATGAAACCTAAAACAAAAACTTTAACCTGTTCAATCAACCGGAAAGTGTAGGTCAGATTCAGCATCCGAAGCAAGCCCGGTAGTATACATCCTTAGATGTATCATCCATGCAAGTTTGGTCACCATAGGGCTTATAGTTACTTGGAAATGAAACCTACACCAAAAACTGCACCAAAAATGTTAACCTGCTCCAAAAACATTAACCTGGTCATTCCTTTGCTGAAATTGCAGCATCTGAAACTTTGACTGGTACAATGAAACACACTAGAACCATCTTCCATGCATGTCTAATCAATATAGGACATAGAAGTACTTAAAAAGAAAACTGCTCCAAAAAACTTAACCTTAACCTGGGACGCCGACGCCGACGCCGACGCCGACGCCGACGCCGACACCGACGCCGAGGGTATTACATAAGCTCCCCCAACTTCGTTGAGGTGAGCTAAAAAGCATTATGAGCCGTACGTTATTAAGTCAAGGCCTGATTTTTACTTTCCCAGCTAGATATATACTTGCACACAACTTGATTTCTGATGCAAGTCTTGTGCAAGTCCTTCAGCAGACTTAGAATAAAGTATTTTGAATTTCCCTTAATTGATTTAGAAAAAGTTTTACAACACATAAGGCAATAAAACTTACCAAATGTGATGTATCTCTAATTCCTCAATGCCTAATAAAGCTTTGATCTTGTGGAAACTTAAAGGTCTACTAATTCCTTCTGAAATGTCTGAGCAAACTTGCAATGCTCTTACCATTGTTTTTCGTTCGTCCATTATTCAATTACCAATTAAGCTGCTTCGAAAATATTTGGCACTTTCTTAATGCCATTTTCAACCTGTGATTTTTTGGCTTCAATTTTATTACAGATGCTTGCAATACTAGTGTACTCGACTATCCATATCTATTTGCTAATTGACTAAGTCCCTTCACTCTTACATAGATTCTTTCAATAGATATTATTATTATTGTTTGACCACAATGTTCCAGTATAGACCAAAATGCATAACAAAGTCTAAAATTCTTTAAGGTATAAATGTTGGATTATTTATGACCCAAAATTGAAATATACTTTTATATGCAATGAGCCTGAAAATAAGTACTACATGTACTGCTATCAATATGTATCTAATCCTTTTTAATATTATTTTGATTAAAAATAAAAACCAAGTGAAACTCGTCTTAAATGTAATGCCAAATGGGCCAATGCACATCCTAAAGTTTTAAAATCCGCATTATAAGAACAAAATTATACAATATAAGCACCCTGTTAGGAATTTTAATAGCCAAAAAATGTAAGCTAAAATGCACATTCTAGGTTGAACAATCTGTATGAAATTCTAAAAACATACCAAACATCCTGTGAGAACTCTTCTGAAAAATAATTGATACTTTGTTTATTAAGGAACGTTCCTAATTGGAACACCTCTTATCTGTAAATACGACCAAATATTAAAATAAGATTATATATTTGATTTGCAACATACATTCTATTGATGTCCTGTAAGTTTTGAATGGTTTCTAGAAGTAATTGTAATTTAACTTCTGTATTTCGAACACTGTTATCTTAAATAACCCGATGAATCTGGAATGTCATGTCTACCTACATCTCAAAGATCCGATATCTCTGCTGAAAGTTTTTCTTGATCCCAAAAGTTTAGGAAAATGAGGTTCGGCCGTTTTTTTTTTAAATTATTATTTAATTATTAAAAACCAAGGTATATTCATTAATAAGTGATCAGGAAACTTTTATGTGCTTGGTATTGCAATTTCAAACCTTTCATTTCTACTTTATCGGATCGAAACAAATATATCTTAGTTATTCCAGTCTTAGACAATGGATGATTTATGGTTATATACAAGTATTTTGTATTTTCCTTTTCATTCAAAAAATTAATATAAATTGATAATGTTATTAACCATGAACATGCCCACGCCCCGTTTTCAACTTTTTTTTTTCAATGATCATTTTGTTTCCAATTTAATAGCAAGCAAATGGAATCAATGATGAGAAAGCTCCTAAAAATACTAGACTTGAGAAAGGCACTTTCCATAGTATCATTGTTCCCCGACCCCAAATTTAGATCTCTTCGCTTCTTAAAGTCATAAAATAATGAGTAGGATGATTAACTTCAGTGTAAATTTATAAAATCTTACGATATGCAGCTGATTTTATCACTTGCCTTATATATATATTTATATCAAGGCCTTTCACGACATTAGATAGTAATATTTCATAAATACAAAGAACTAAACTCAAGGAAAAATTGGGTGCATTTAAATAACATAATAAAACTCTACTCTGGAAAAGATATCTACTGCATTCTGCTTTTTATTTAAATTTATCACGAACTTGAAATATATAATATGGCAGCCTGAAAAATATTGGCATTAATGTCTAACAGATCTGGGTCATGTTGTAAGTAATGCCCAATAGTTGTGAGTCAGGTTGAGCCATGTTGTAAGTATACTGCCTAGTAGTTTTCAGTCATGTTGTAATTAATGCCTAGTTGTTCTGAGCCATGTTGTAAGTAATGCCAAATAGTTATGAGCCAGGTTGAGCACTGTTGTAAGTTATGCCTAGTAGTTTTCAGCCATGTTGTAATTAATGCCTTATATTGTTCTGAGCAATGTTGCATGTAATGCCCAATAGTTCTAAGCCACGTTTAACCAATATTAATTAATGCCTAGTAGTTTTCAGCCATGTTGTCATTTATGCCCAGTTGTTCTGAGCCATGTTGTAGGTAATGCCTTTAAGCCCAATAGTTTTTAGCCATGGTGTAAGTAATGCCTGTTGGACTTTTACGAGAAGCACTGTGGCAACGCACTTTGAAAAAATACGCACTTTGAAAAAAATTTTCAAAGTGCGTAAAATTTTTCAAAGTGCGTTAAATTTTGGACACACTCAACGCACTTTGAAAAAAATTTTCAAAGTGCGTTAAGAATGCACATAATAATTTTTTACCATGGAGGCATTTAACGCACTTTGAAAAAAAGATATGAATGACAATAAAAATTCTAGACTTAGATTTTAGTAATAGAGGAAATCAAATTGTAATAATTATATCTTTTGAAAAACTTTTTTAAATTTACATGAACTCATTTAACCTCATTGAGAACAAGGAGAAGACGAGTAGAAGGTCTCTCATCCCAAGTCTTTTTTTCTTAAACATTGTACATAGCCGTTGGTAGCAAATTGAAAGTTGACCCCACAGGTAAGCCCCAAGTTTTAATGCATACATGTATAAATTATGTATATCTTTGCAAAATATTTATGTGCCTACATGTAACCCCCCCCTCCTTTCTGGTACTGATGCCTATGCTACACCCAAATATATGTGTTTACATAACTGGTATGACGTTGAAAACTTTCAATAAATTTAAGTTTACAAAAAAAGTACAGAAAAGCATTTAAGCGAGAAAGAAATTTCTAAGTATGGAAAAATCAAAATCGCTCACTTTCGTAGCCTGATTTGACCTCTTCACAGAAGTAATTTCAAACAGGTTCAATTATTTATCATACCTCAGATTTGCAGGAATATTGACAAATCCATACACAGTTTTTCAAAGTGCGTTAATATGGTCCATATTAACACACTTTGAAAAAAAAGTATTTTTTCAAAGTGCGTTGACTTGGTCCCAAAATTTAACGCACTTTGAAAAATTTTTTCAAAGTGCGTAATTTTTCAAAGTGCGTTGTAACAAAGCACTTACTTCTGCAGTTGACGGTTTACTTGTATCATGTACGGGGGAACAGAATTGATAAAACATAAGAAAACCTTTCAAATGGTCATAGGTATGGTGTAAGGGGCACTTATATGTGAGGGCCAGGAGCTGAGGGTAAGGTGGTTATTATTTTCTTCAAGGACAACTTATATGTGCATTGAAATAACCCGTTATTTTCGTTGAATTAAATGTTGATATAAATATTTATATCGTTAAAGAGCATCCGTACAATGTCCTAGTGTAAAAGTAAGGCGTCAACTGTAAAAGTCAGCGCTCCTCGTAAAAGTCCATTGCCCTAATATTTCTTGGATTTAAAAGGCTCACCAAGAGTTACTCCTACAAGTTGGAAGATTATTCAATGCAACCTAATTTGTAAGACTTACTGTTTGTTATATTTAAATTCATTTTTTCTGCTTGATTTTTGGTACTAACTTTTTCCCGTTAGCCTCCCCCTTTTTTCCTTTAAAATTCTTTTCAAGTTATTTTAATTTCTCCCTCTAATCTTGAACGTTAACACTTTAAACAAATATTTATAGAAGCAACATTTAAAGCTTTGTTCGCAGATATTGCTTATAATTTGGTATCAAGATTAATCAAGTAAACATTTATACATATTCAACTAATTTATACAATACCAACTGAAGGTGATTGATGTATCTGATATAATGGACTGTGAATCTGTGATGATACTTATCATATTCAATGTCTGGTTTTCCAAATGATTTACAGATAATTTTCTATACTTTTCTTTGACTTGTATAATTATGCCCTTGTCCAGGAGAATCTCCGACCGAGTTTCATTATTTTTGTTTACCTGCATTAGTGCATATGACCTTTTTTAGTTTTGCATTTGCAGGATTTCGAAGCAGTATGAAACAAAAAGAAAATTATTTAATGTTGATAACCAACATTAGATCATTGTAAAAAAAAATACAAAGGTATAAGTAAACATTTTTTGATATAACCGCGTCGTCCGCTTCGTTAAATGTTTGAATCCTTATACAATCGCATCCGTCATAATTAATGAACTACAACAGTAATGAAAGCGTTAAAATGATTTAGAACAATGCGTAAACGGGAAATTATATTTAAAATTACAACTAAAGCAACATTTCATGTATTTTTTGCAAGCAATTGTTATGCGTCTTTACCTTTAAAGGTTCGGGAGAAAGGAAGGTGAAGAACAAACCCGACCTTTTATATACAGCTCTTAATGTGCAACCAAATCCGACTCTTAAAAGCCAACGTTCAAATAACAAATACCTGGGACCTATACTAGTATACATGTATATAGGTCCCTTCGAATATACTTTTCTCGTAAAATAATGGCATCTATTTTGTATACACAAATAGATGCTAATATTTTTCGAGTGCCATTTCTTTTATGCGAGAAAATACAACTGTTACAGATTATTGATTAAATGTAATATCAGTTTACTTTGTTCCTCTAGAAACATTTTTGAAGAAAAAGAGGGTAAATGAATTAAGATCAAGCAATTTTACCATGATTACTCTAGTTGTGTACTGGTTGGGGAAACATGGAAGGTATACGTATTTCATTCTCCAAGTCGAAGGAGAGAAATATCAAAGGATAATACACTTTTCTAAACCTGTGACATTATATTAAATCTTATCCAAATAAAACATTCGTATCATCTGTCCTCAATTAAAGTCGATTTTTTGAATTTTGTAAGTGTATTGCAGAAATCCTACTTTTGTTTTTTTTCCCGTTTTTCCTCCATTGAAATATTATGTATACAAATGCTTCTTTGTTGTATAAACTTATCCTCAATATTCCCAGAATGTAGATATTTTCCTTTGAAGACAACTGAATTTAATGAATGTTTTCTCAATGATATATATGGAGACAAAGAACAGATATCTAGCTCAAAAGTCCATTAAACAATATGAAATAGGAACAGAGCAAACACGGGCCTCCAAAATATTAGAGGTGAATATCAAATGCCATGGAGGAATGAGATTCAATCGGCGACCGGTCACACCTGCGTGTCATGATCGGAAAATAACGGAAAATCAATGGAAAATTCAGTGTGTTTATAATGGTCTAACAACTAGTATGAAAATTTACATGTAAGCACTTCTTTTACAAATAAAATATTTCCTATTGCTGTGTACGTAAGGGTTAAACACGTAGAAATAGTGTTTATTGCAATGGTTTTTTGTGTTTATTTTTGTAAAAATATTTAAATATATAATATTCAGTGTAGGTAAATACATGTACATGTACATGTATATGAAAACAATCATCGATAGTTTTTTCCCTTTTCATGTTTTCTTATTAATGATGTTTAATGTTGTTTGTGTAACGTCGCCGTAGCGTTCAAAGAGCGATAACTCTTTATTTTCAATCCTCTCAATAAATTACGCAAAGTACGTTTAAAAGTTTATTTACACTATTTACACATCATAATAAAATCACAATAACATCCAATAATCACACACATATAATCCCAGTATTAAAACCATAATATAATCCAATGTTCACATAAGTACAGATTCTGGGCAAGTCAGCAAGTCAGCAAGTGTTTTTGTCTGAGAACATCCCCCCTATATATATCTTTAGGCCATTGCTCGCGAGGAGCAATGCGTTTTTGGTCATTATATAATAGTTGACCATTGCTCGCGAGGAGCAATGGTACGTAAACAAAGACTACAGGTATATATAATTATATTAAAACGGAATCAAATATAAACAAACATAATGAAATAATTAAAGACCGTTACATTTGCATACAGAAAAAGTTTAATGTAACACACGTTTTAATTCAAAGAATATTTCGATTTTGTATCATTTTCCCCCGTAATATAAATATTTTTACAACAATTGGAATTTGACTCATATTATGCATAGTGTTGTAAATATAAAAGTAACAAGCTAATTCAGAGAATTTGTGTTCCCCGCTTAGGGAAAAGTAAACCATGCGCAGTTCGGGGAGGGGGGTGGTTCGGATCCCTTCACTGAATTTGTAGAATTATTTTAAAAATGTATACTGAAGCAAATATTATATATCCCAATATGGATATAAAGGTTTGAATGATTATTTTTTATTATGTGTGTAGAAGGTTCTTTTTTATATGGAATATTTATCACACTGTAAAGATGATATAATGAGTTTGTACAAGCCAGACCTCATAAATTTTTGATTTCACATGCTGAATACTATCGTTTAGTAAAAAAAAGAAAAGTATTTCGAAAAAAAAAATGGATCGCCCGAGACGCGATCCCGGGCCCTTTCACGTGTGAAGCGAGAGACATACCACTAGACCACGGAGGCTCTGTAACTTCTCGACAATTGTAAACAAACATGAAGTGACAGACATGTATATATTCACGTTTGATATTGTCAAAATTTTACACAATGCATGGTGTCTAATTTAACCTTTATTAAACAGTTCTAATAGATGTATTATGAATATAAAGTCCACCGAGAACCTGTTTTATACGTAATAATTCTCCTCATGTTCCTGTGCTAAAAATAGCGACATGTAATACAATAAATACTAATAAAACAAACGGGGCGGGGCACTTTGAGAGGATTGAGAGGGGTCCTAGGGAGTTTTTGGTATAAGATTACATAGCAAAAGCTCAAAATCTTCTTGAAATATCGCCCGAAAACGATAGTGTTACACAAAGACAGAATGTATAAATTTACGACCTTGAACATTGACCTTTTGACCTCAAAATCAATAGGGGTCTTCCTTAGACCACAGGGAGTTGTTGTGTAAAATATCATTGCAAAAGCTCAAAGGGTTCTCGAGATATCGTGTGGAAACGAAAGTGTTATAACAGGCAGAATTTGCTTATTTATGAACTTGACCTTTGACCTTTTGACCTCAAAATCAATAGGGGTCTTCTTTAGTCCATAGGGAGTTGCTATGCAATATTTCATTGCAAAAGCTCAAAGGGTTCTCAAGATATCGTGTGGAAACGAAAGCGTTACAGACAGACAGAAAGACGGACAGACAGACGGACGGACGGACAAACCCAAATTACTATCCCCCACTTTTCAAGCGGGGGACAAAAACGAAAGAAGACAAGCTAACAGTGCGTATTCTGAGTGGCGTATATTCCTTTATGCTAATGTGTACGCTAGTATGCAGTCACAAATTTAACATGCGGTACAAAGTGTGGGTATTCAAGGAGCTTCCTTTCCATAAATATTGGGGAGGTGAGTTCAAAGGAGCAATTCTGCAAACTCGGACATCTACAATTTTAATTTTACCAGTAAAAATAATAGTGTAGACGTATTTACATGCAGTTTATATCGTGATTTGAAGACCACTGAACAAATGTGAGAACTTCTAACTTATCCCTTAACTCTGCCTAGAAAATATGGAAACTTCCTTACTGAATAATCAAAATTCTATCAATACGTTGAATTTCCTACTTACCAAATATAACTCAAGTTATCAGTTTCGTTTCCTGTACTTTTATATTATGGACTCCTGTTGCTTTCGATAAAATTTTCAGATTCAGACTTAATATTCATATCCTCTTGAAATTTGGATAAAAAAATTCCAGCTAGGGTAAATATGGTTATGTCTTTAAAAATATAGCAAAACTGTCAACAAAATCGGATAGGTATAAAAGTGCAAATTGCTAAGAATAACAAAATAAATCAATAATCAATAGGTACAATTTGTTATCAACTCCCCTTCATTTATTCAGCTTAATTTTTATTCCTGGGAAAATGATGTGTAGGCTACAGCCTTTTTACCTATATGGAATATATGCCACTTCCTGCTGAAAAAGTCGTCATTTGCAGAGACAATATTTTCAGGTAATTCATTTCATACATATGTTTTTATAAATACACGTGTAATTAGTATTTAATCTAAGTGTAAATTAATCTACAATATTAGAATCCATAGGACTGGTAAGAAAATATCGATTCCAACCAAAAGGTTTGGGTGACAAAACACATTTTTCTTCCTCCCATAACACTTTAAAACTACGTTTGTATTTAATAATTCTTTGTAGAAATAGATAAAATTGTTAAGAATTAAAATTTATTTCCCAAACCTGTCAATTAAGCCTTCTTTCTTTTATTTATTAATTTTTATATACAGAATGGATCACATTCCCCGTCTACCAGAGGTCCTGTACGTTGGTCTGTGTCGTAAGATAGGGACACCGACAGAAGTAGCCATCAGGAGGAACGTGATGGACATGAAGGAAATGATAGAGAAACCTTTTTTTATATATAGAGGATTTTTAAGGATGATGAGTGGAAGTTATAGAGAGGGATTTAGGTTGACATCATCTGACATTGATACAGTGTCCTGGTTTTGTCAACATAAGCTAATAACTGACATATCCCAGTCCAGAATCTATAATACATCGAAACACGATATCATACTGATGGTAGATTTCGACACACCACCAGGGTTTGTAAGACTATGCCTTCTGACATCCCCACCAAACATTATCACTATATCCAGTCTTGTAGAATTTAATGGCGGGGTTTATATATCATGTTCTCTTTGGAGAGAATTTTATTTTCAGGTCATGGCAAATAACAGATACTTCCAACAGAAAAATATCCGTTACCATGGTCCATGTGTCACTGGTTTTGATGGGCCCATTGAATTTGATCAAGCCTTTTGTTTTGTTAGTATGTATTGGCCTAAGCAGACGAGAGACTGTGTTGATAGATGTCAGAGACACACTTGGCCACCTATTATTGTTTTGGAAAAAATATTAAAAAATAGTTTTCACTGTGTGCCTATTGGAAGTAAAATAGCTTCAATTTCTAACGAATTAGAATGGAGATTATCATTTTCCCAAGCTGAGCAACTGCTAGTGTGCACCATGAATCATACACAATTTTTATGTTACGGACTTCTGAAAATATTTCTAAAGGAAGTTATAAATTATAAAAAGGAACCCTTGCTATGTTCATATTACATGAAGACCACTATGTTCTGGATGATACAACTCGGGCATTTAATGTGGCTTCCAAACAGATTACTTGATTGCTTCTGGAAGTGTCTTAAATACCTCATACATTGTGTTTATCGGGGAGATTTTCCTAATTTTTTTATTCCCCAGAACAAAATGTTCATAAACAGAGTTGTTGGTGATGCACGTTCCTCTCTTTTACAACAACTCTATCAGTATTACAGAATGGACGTGTCCTGTTTACTGCTGAGTCCGACTCTCAGATCAATCCTAGAACCAGCCCTCTGTAGTCCGTCTTTTGTGTTATCCCCTGCTGAGGGAGAATTTATAAGTATTGCAGATATGGACATATGTGGTATGATGGAAATGTTACAATTTCATTTTTTTGGTAAACATATGATAGATTTTTGTGTGTATTTGTTATCCAATGATACACTATCAAGTTTTTCATGCTCTCCATACCAATTGCTTACGTTACAGTATGTTACAACTGAGACGCTTGTTCGTTTAGCCTTCACAATGGCAAACAATAATTCATCTTGCAAACATAAAAATATTTACATCTTAGATAGAATGATTTGTAATATGCTAAAATAAGAAGTTAGGCTAGGTCCTATTTCCTCTGTGTTATTTCTAGCAGTATATTACTACAGAACAGCGAAGTATGATAAAACACTACATCTTATCTATCTTAGTAAACAAAGACTCTCTCAGGACTTTAATATGTATGAGAGGTCTGTTGACAAGCAGAAGTACAATGAAGTTGTAGGTAGTCTCCCTTTGTCTAGAAGGATGAAAATAGCTTGGGTAATAGATATAAAGTTATACAACGATGTTTCATATATAGAAGAATTATGTTTAGAACAAAATTTTTGTCTTCAAAACGGAAATCTATTCTCAATTTTATCACCGAATGTTATGATTGAGATGTTGTCAGTGTTATCTCATTATAGACTGGGTAACAGATTAGAGTGTTTTCAGTCACTGACAGACCTACAGACACTGCTGCTGTATGATGATGATGATGGGAGAATTGTTCCTTTTGCCATCAGAGACCTATCCTGGCAGATACTAGGAATCTGTCATCATGTTGTAGGGGACTTACACGGTGCTTTACAGTCGCGAACCTTATCGAAGAATACAGGAAGCTACATTCATTCGAATTAAGTGTGTAAAAGAACAACAACAAAGGAATATGCAAATGTAAAAATAAGAAAAGTTATTAAATATTGCCCTTAATACTTGTGCTTCAAATCTTCAAAAACTTAAAATTTGTAACATTTCGCTACATTGATGTATTATCAAATTTTTGTTCCATTGTTCAAGATTTTAGATAAGAAATAAAAGATTGATTGATTGATTGTATATTGTTTAACGTCCATCTTGAGAATTTTTCACTCATATGGAGACGTCACCGATGCCGGTGAAGGGCTTCAAATTTAGACCTATACTCGGCACTCAGGGCCATTGAGCAGTGAGGGTTTTTTATCGTGCCGACGCCTACCGTGACACGGGACCTACGTTTTTAAGGTCATATCCGAAAGACCCGTGACTTTCACTTCTGATGCCGAGCGCTTGGCGAAGAAACAGTCACTACCTATGTTTACGTCTTAGGTATGAAGCGGCGCCGCGATCGAGAATCGAACCCGGGCCTCCCGATCACGAAGCGAACGCACTACCACTAGGCTACCGTGACCGGTAGAGTAAGATAAAAAGTCTTTTAACAGAGTTTCAATTTTACCCAGTGTTCTTTGTTGATCTGAATGTAAATTTCCTTCGTATGTTAATTATGCTCCTCAAACGGAGTTTGGGAACATATTGTTTTTACTCTGTTTCTTATTATCATTAAGGTCTTCCGGTTCCAACGGAAGACCTTTCTGTTATTCTTAGGTTTCTTTTCGATTTTTTTTTTTTTTTGAGAAAAGTAAAATGCTTACAATGCCTAAAAATGGTCATAATAATGATGTTTTTTCTGTTTTATTCAGCCTCTGTAATCTTAAAGAAAAATAGATCAAAAGCAGACCTGTTCTCCTTGTTTACACATAAAGGTCGTAAATTTTTTAACTTTGTCTTAGCTGTTTCGTATTACATTATACTCCAAAAGATATTGTCAATTGGACTATACAGAATTGATTTGACAAGAAATAAATTCATTCAGAAAATTTTAAAAAGAGATTATATTTTAATTGTTTGGATAACATGAAATTCTAACAAGTTATAATGGAAAATAGACATTGTATTGATAGATTTAATAAGCAAGAGCTTAAATATTAACAAGATTTCCACATCTTGCAGAAACTGAGTTACCTCTTGAACTTTGTTAGACTCCATTCTCAGCATTTTACACCAAGCTATCTACTATTCCGACCCCAAAAGTGTGTTTAAAGACATTTTTTCCATCCCTATAAAATCCCAATATCAAAAGTTTGGGTGCAAACCAACTTCCACACTTTTGTGTGACTATGCTGATGACATGCATCTTAAAAAACTACACAGCTTTTTTGAATAGACCAAACCTCAAAATAAAAAAGTTTCTTCTTTTTAAGTTGTAAAATGATTTTTTACAGGTGTTACTTGTGCAATATTTTTCAAAAGTTCAAATATAAATTATTTACTAAATTAATATACTGAATGGGGAGCACCATCCACTTATATATGAGAATTCCTGTGTGTTGTTTTGTGTGATGAGATTGTGACACCGTTAGAATTAAGCACCAGAAGGGACGTGTTGCACGTGGAGGAGATGAGGAAAACCTTTGTTTATGCACATAGAAATGTTGAGTGGTAACCATAGTTAAGGAATAACTGTCTTATTTTTTTTATTTCATATGATCAATCGATTGGATTGCGTGATAATTTGCGTAAACACCTGTCACAGCCCAAAATTTTGTTATCGAATGTGTACTTACTCAACCATTACCGTTCTTGTTAAGAAGTATAAAGTGCAAGTTTCATTTGTTGTCGTGTGTATCTTTCAGTTATTCACATTTTCACGTGTTCTCCATCTTCAGTTGTTTACGAAAAACAGAAAAAGCTTGATTAAAATGTCGTGTCCGCACAACAATGTGCAAGTGAAATTGACAGGGTCCAAACTGGTGGTTTTAAAGGAGAATTGGGTTTCCTTTCCCTATATTTGTTTCTTTTTCATAAAACTTTTTACAATGCCATCCAGAGTTGAACAAAGCTTACTTGAATCCTTTAAAATCATTAGAAATCACTAGATGTTCAACAAATACCGCAAACAAAATTTGCTTCTTTTTATCCTGCTTTTATATTAATTTACATTGTCAAAATAATTTAATATAAAAGCAGTGTAAAGCAAATACTTACCTTAGAACTTAAAAATTTTGATGAATACATGTATATTAAGTGAATTTTAGTCAGCTGTTTTTTAGTGCCATTGATTTTATTTAAGTTGTTTTTGATTGTACATTATAAGCGTAATTCTTAGGAATAAAACCTTGCAAGCTTTTGTCATAAAATAAAAAAAAAATAAAAAAAAAAATAAAAAAAAACAAAGAAGATTGTCTAATGAAGTTTGAATCAATTCTAATGATATGTTTATAACTGCATATTTTGAATTTTTTCTAATAGATCTGATACAAATTATTGAACGTAAATGATAACTGATTCCTTGATGACGTTTTTTCTGCGAAACATTCAAGTTTCAATTAAAAAAATAGTTAAAGTTTATGTTTTCATCTTTATAAATAATGATTAGCATTTCTTTTTTGGGGAATATTCAGGGCTATTTTCATTTTTTTTAAATATATTTTTAAATCCCTGCATTTTTACAATTAGGTTTCTTACCGAGCATGTATAAATGTATATTTAATACTTTTTAATGACAAATTAAGACCCCTTGTTACAACGCACTTTGAAAAAAATTTTCAAAGTGCGTTAAAATTTGGGACCAAGCTAACGCACTTTGAAAAAAATATTTTTTTTTCAAAGTGCGTTAATATCGACCATATTAACGCACTTTGAAAAAAAATGTTAAGATTGATCAATATTCTTTCAAATAACCGGTATGATAAATAACAGATTCTGGTTTGATAGCTTTTTTAAGATAAAGTCACTGTAGGACCTGAGATATTGACGTTTTAAATATCTAAGGTTTTGATAAAAATAAAAGGGTCTTGAAAAAAAGAGTGACGATTGTTTAAGTTCATTCATTCGTTTCCCCCTTTTTTTTAATTCTAGTCTTTGATAAGTAGATATAAAGTTGTATAGGGGGCACTAACACAGGACAGCTTCAAGCAACTTAGCAATTATCATAATAAAAAGGGGCCAATTTGATTGTTCAAAACTATGAAAATTCTTTTTCTCTCATACATTTTACTAAACTTTAAAATTTCTAGTTTTCATCTGTTTTAATTAACTCATTTATTATTGAAAGTTTTCAACGTCATACCAGTTAAGTAAATACATAATTATATGAACGCTTTGAGTGTAGCATAGACATCGAGATTGGGCGAAGGGCCAGGGGAGGGGGCTAACCCCCCCCCCCCCCCCCCCCCCCCCCCACTTATTTTGGAAAGATATATATATTGTATAAGCATTGAAAATGCAGCGTACCCTTTTTAGGTTTATTGCTCCCCTCCCCCGTTTGTTACCGACACCTATGTATTGGAAAGATAAAGATTTGGACTGAGGGATCTTATACCAAACTTCTCCTCTTTTCAACGGGAGTAAATCAATTCACTTTTGAAGTTAGGATTAGGCTTAGTTTTTTGAAAGATAAATAACAAATAAAATCTTTCCATGACTAAAATATGATTTTTTTTTCAAAGTGCGTTAAGTGTCTCCATGGTAAAATATATTGATGTAGACTCTTAACGCACTTTGAAAAAAATTTTCAAAGTGTGTTGAGTTGGTCCCAGATTTAACGCACTTTGAAAAAAATTTTCAAAGTGCGTTGATTTTGTCCCAGTTTTAACGCACTTTGAACTTTTTTTTCAAAGTGCGTTATTTTTTCAAAGTGCGTTGCCACACCCCTTCTTAAATTTAGCCCACTTTAACGACATCAATCTACCTATCAGTTGAAAACTTATTTTAAAAAACAGTTATATATATTTTTTTAATAAAATTTTCAACCAGTAATTTCTTCATTTTATTAAATGTTAATGTTGTTTATTTTGCAAAAAAAGTTGCTTTAAAGCAGTAAATGCGCTTCATTTTACTTTGCTGCACAAGGAAACCCTAGTCGGCCTCCTTGTAATTGCGATTTTTTATGAGAATGGCAAAGTAACTTAATTATAAAATTCTTTTCAAATATAGTATTTTAACATCGTTTTGAGAGAAAAAAAAGCTAGTTATGTTATTGCTGCAATTTTGCAGAGATCCACAAGCGAAAAAAACTCAAATGATGGTTTTCCAACCGCTGACAGAAAGCTCGAGATAATGTGATGATCGATTAGTTTGAATACACTGAATTAAAATAAAGATTTATATGCACCTTTCAACAGACATAATACGGATGCAAAGGGAGGAAACTCATAATCAAAGAAGAGCTGTTAAGTCCTTCTAACAAACAATCAAAACTTTAGAAGTTTAGCCACCATTTATTAAATAAATTTAAAGAGCAGGCAATACGCAGGCAATACCTACATGTCTGAAAAATTTATACTTTAATTCTTTATTGAATTAACTTTGAGGCATCAGTATCAGCAAAAAAAAGTTAATTATGAACATATGTCAAGAGTTTCCGTGGAGAGGGTGGAACCCCCTCAAACTCATCTGTCCGACTCCTCAGCACCAACAATTACATAATAAATTGTAAACTCTTCATTAAAACATGAAAAAAAATATCTTTACATAATATTCATATATCGAAATGTACAAAAACAAAACGAAATAAACAAAAAAATTAAAACCAATTGATTTGCTAATAGTAAAAAATAACACCGGAAATATTCAAGATGACAAAATTTTGGAAAAATACCCCCTTTAACCTTTGAAACATATCACATTTATAAATGGGATAGGCACTAAGTGAATTTAAGATTGCAATATTGTGTAAATTGATTTTTGAACCAAATGTTTTATTTTTGCAATATTAGCCACGCTAATTCATATCCCATATCGTAACTGGATATTTTGATACTGTTTCTTACGTATTTTTTGGACAAAAAAACTTAGTTCTGTCTTGACATTTGGCATCATTCCAAGCATAATTATAAGTACTGTGTAATTGCAGGCAATGCTCGTCCCCGGAATTATTAGGTTCTCCACGCCCCCAGTTAGAATAATAAAACATTGTGTTAATGCCCATCCACTTCCATGCTCTTTCAATAAAAATATCTGTACCTCCAATCCAAAATATTCCTGTAATTTGAGAATTTGAATTTATTGCTCTTTTTATCAATAAAGAAAAAAAAACAGAAAAAAAGAACAAAACAGTAGAATGGCAGAAATCTAGAAGTCTATGAAGGGAATATAGGCCTGTAGGAGAAACAGCGTTTTGAAAGGAAAAAAAAACTATGTATGAAGATAACAAACAGTATTCGAGCTTAGATTAAAATTCCATTCAAACAATACAAATCAGGAGCAGAGAAAACACGGATCACCAAAACAGAGGTGGGATCAGGTGCCATTGAGGTGTGGGCATCCCACAGATATTACAGAACTATTTGTCAGATTATTGTAATCGACTTTTGCGAATAGTGCTGACTTTTACAGTTGACAGCTTACTTTTACACAAGAAAAATATGCGGAAGCTCTTTTACGATATAAATATATACCTCAACATTTAATTTAACCAAAATAACGGTCCCGGATTATTTCAAATAAATATAAGTACAGTAATAGTTATTCAATATAAATCAATGCTCGTCAATGTGTATCTGTTACCTCTACAGTTCTTGATTTACCTGAAGCTTAATTAATAAACTTTACCTCAAGTTTGAATGATCAATGCGTCTTTTAGTGTAATACACTATAATAGCTTCAAAATGAAATTGTTTTAAAGAAGTGGGCATACAAAGGTTAGCAGAAATTCAAAGAAATTCATTCTCAAAGGTAAAAATGCATTATACAAATAGTACAAATTAAATATTACCAATGAAAAAATCTATAAAGTATAATATTGAGTATGAATAAATAAAGCAATTCTTATTAAATTCTCTTATTAACCTGTACCATGACTCTTAAATAACCACACCTTATTCTTTCAGCTGACAAAATATCCAAGTAGTATATGACTGAAGTCATATCTGTGTTTGAAAAATTAGAGATTCTGTATATACAACTGTAATTAAATAAAATAGAACTATTGTGCAGTATACGTTATGGTGCTTGATCTTCATGTTTATGAAAATTAAAAAAAATATGCTGCGATTTTATTTTGTTAATTTCTTCGACTTTTTGTTTATAGCAAATGTTTATTTGAACTCATTGTTATTTTCCTCTTATTATTTCTTTTTTAATTCATCTTTATTTTTGTAATCATTTCCCATTCTTTTTATACACAAATTAGTTTGCCTGATGTACTAAATAATTGCTACATTTATTTTGAAAAATTTCTTAAAGGATAGGTAAGTTATGACTATATTCTATTATTTGATACATGTACTGAAATTTAAAGGTATGGGTATATAAACAAGATTTATATTGTTTGGCTATACTTCATAAGGGACGTTATGGGTATGTGTAATTGTTAAAATGTTTGGGTTTTTTTTTTTTTGCAAAATTCCTAATACGTAATTAGTCGAAATAAACATATTTACTTCATAAGTCTCCATTTTTCACAAATAAGCAAGAGATACCTATGGAATAGGTGGAGATAAGGAACAGTATTCGAGGTTAAAAGACCATTCAACATTACAAAATAGGAGATGGACAAAAACGGACCTCTAAAACTTCAGAGGTGGGAACAAGTGCCCAAATGTTGTTTTTGTCAGGGTATTAGTGCATCTGTTACCACAGAAGATATATGAAAATATTGCATGTTTATTTACATTAGAGAAAATCTGTTACCGACAACGTTGCGTGTTCGTTTAAATTAGGGAATTACTTTCTTCTGATTTGGTATTTGTGATCGTTAATGCTGATTTAACGGTCGCAAACTGAGTTTTGCCGGCGACGCGTAAGCGGAGCCGGTAAAACGGATGTTTGGTACCACTTAATCAGCATTAACGGTTGCAAATACCAAGTTAGAAGTTTAGTTATTCCCATTCTAATGCAATCCATGCATTTTGTTTGTTGTTTACGTCTTATTTTGTTGAAGTTTGTTACTTGAAATACGTCACCGAGCATTGTTTTTTTTGCGTCGCTCTATTATGACGTCACAATGAAAAAGCTTTCATGCTCGTTAATGCTCGTTTTACTGCTTCAAACATCAGTACATTAGCCATTCAAAGAGTGTTTTACAAAACAATTGCATTAGAATTCACAGTTATCCCTCTGGAATAGAAAACAGATGGACAAGTTTTAAACTGACCTATTTTTGTCTAAAATATATAGACTATTAATGACTTTCGAGTTTTAAATTCCGATCAGTAAAAGAAGAAAAACAATAATTACTTATTTCTGGTTACAAATTCAAACATCGGTATTGACGGAATAAATGAACTGTTTTATTAATAAGATGACAATGTTTTCATCATTCATTTAAACTTCATTTCAATGAATGTAAAAATATATACATGCTTTGCCAAAATAAGCAACAAAGTCTTACGACTTTTTAACTTTTTGTACAACCATTCCCCACGATAAATATCAGTCTAGAAATTTGATTTCGTTGACAGCTGTCAATAAGAGATACCATAGAGTCCAACAATCTGTTTCTTATTTGGATAGTTTACTTGAAATATAACGTTAATGGTAATCTAACAACCAAGCTATATGGTAAACGTTAACTTTCAACTTCCGTATGCAGCAATATACCTTAATAACCTGCACACAAGGTTTATATCCCTTAGTTGATTCGATATGCGAGAGCGAGCTATGCCAATGAACAGTTTCTTAAACGACGAATCTATTTTAAGTCAAATGGTGGCTTACGTTTTTCTTACTTATACTGTTAGGTCATTATTTACACACTGATCGAATTGTCGACGAATTTTTCCATTATTAACCAATCATGACATGACTAAGAGGGGCTACAATTAGTTATTATTCAAGGAAGAAAACAGTAAAAGAAAATAAAAGTAAATTATTAGAAGAAAACCTTCAGCTAAAAATAATAGAAACACTGATGATTCACCTGAAATTATAGAAAAATTTGAACATTTAAAAAGAAGATTGGAAGTTAGATGAAAAGATATTGTTTAAGGTAACCTGGTTTGTTTGTGAGAATAAACGATATGTGAATAGAGGAAGGGGAAAAGCCGACAACGTAATTTTTTAAGCTAGGAAAAAATGAATTTCATAAACAAAACAGTCACCAACTAACTCAAGATAGTACAATCTGAAATATTTTTTTAGAAATTGAAAACATTTACAACTAGATGCTGTCATGAGACAGTAATATCCGCACTAAGGTGTTTGCCTCTAAATACACGCTCCTACATATTGGGCGGCTTTCCAAGGAAAAAGTCAAAATAATTCTATAATTTACATGTATTCATCAAATTGAGTATGAAATTCTCAGACCCTGTGACCAATAATTCAGAACCTCTTATATTTATTTTCTACATGCTTAATTCATTATATACCAGTCTGAATTCTATTAATGATGTAAATTCATGCGCGGGTCTGTCGGGGGGGTCAGGACCTCCCTAGAATTTACAAGGTTAAAAAATGTATATACTAAAACAAGGAAAAAGTTATAATGGACCCCCCTTGGAAAACGCATATTCCCCCTGGTAAACACGAATATGTGTAAAATGGGTATGAAAAGTTAAACATTTGAGGCAATAGAAGTCACCACTACCCCTCCCTCCCACCCCCTACGATATAGGTTTTTGACGTTTCGGTGAGTTTTACTTTAGTAAATTTTTTTTGTTGTCAAGAAATTTCTGGGATAGGATTTTTTTTTGACTGAGGTGGACCCCCCTGGAAAAAAAAATTCTGGATCTGCGCCTGAAATTAGATTTTGATATATGTTTTGCTCATAATAGGACCTTTTTGAATTTACTAATCCCCCCACTCGACACTACAATCACACAGCACATACTTTTTTGGAATAGGCTACATGGAAAAGGTTTGTTAAAATTTAATATCGTTTGTTATGAATTAATTTAAAATTTGTTCTTGTACTATACATTTCTACATCGCATCACGTTGCGTCACCCATTATCATATTTATAGATTAAACACCATTTGGTACACCTCGGCCGATTCCCACTTCATATGATAAGTTGACGGAATCGACGAAGGTTCGCCGAATGGAATTAGCACATACTTGCAGTCTGGTGTGCATTGGATTAATTCATTTTGTGTTATAATTGGATTTATATTTCATGAAGTTGACGAGACACAGGCAGTCGGTAAGTAGAAGTTTAAGTATAGTGGGGGTAAAATACACCCAAACGATTAGGTTAAAGTTCAAAAAGGGTCAAAGATCATCGCATGCCACACTAGACGAATTTCATATTGTGAAGTTATCTCCCCTTGTCGATGTGACATTCAGTTACTGCCAATACTGGTGCGGATCCAGAATTTTTTTCGAGAGTAGGGAGGGGGGTTCACATCTCAGTCAAAAAATTCCAGCCCAGAATTTCCTGACAAGCAGGAGAAAAAAAACTGAAAACAAATAAACAAATAAAAAACATTGATAGTGAATTCAATGTTTTCTAAGTTAGGGGGAGGATGTCCAGAGTCATTTTTATTTACTTCAGTATATAGTCTTGTTTAAATAACAAAGCAAATTCCAGATGGGGGTGGGGGGGGGCATTCCAATCTCCCTACCCACTTCCTGTCCCTGAAATAACAATCTATTTTGTGATTCCAGTTAAATAGTATATATTTTTCCATTTGACTCATTATTATACATATTTTTTTTCTTGTGTTTATATTATGTCTGTCTATTAGTCTGCAGAAATTACATGTATGACCTAGCTAGCTTGCCCATAAGTTTTAAGTGGGATAGGCTGTGCAAATGGCTTCCACATTTTATAGGTTTATTTCTTGTGACAATTAAGACCTTTTATTTGGGTACCATTAATTTTTACCTCTGATTTTCCATTTGACTCATTATTATACATATTTTGTTTCTTGTGTTTATATTATGTCTGTCTATTAGTCTGCAGAAATTATAATCTAGCTAGCTTGCCCATAAGTTTTAAGTGGGATGGGCTATACAAATGGCTTCCACATTTTATAGGTTTATTTCTTGTGACAATTAAGACCTTTTATTTGGGTACCATTAATTTTTACCTCTGATCGCTTGACCTAGGATGTAAACATATTTTTACAAGAAAATACCAAACTTTAAACTCTGCCTAAATTTTGATCAGTAGGTGTTAGGGCTTTCATGCCTAACATGTGTATTCATTGTGAATAAATATGTTTGACCTTGACCCTAGAGTTTGAACCACTTCAACAAAAAAATTAACCTTGGCAATTAACTTTTAAACAGGAATTACTAGGGATTTCTTTATTTCACATGTGCATTCCTTGTGACAAGACTTTCTTCTGATACTAACAATTGAACCCTTTGACCTTGACCTTTGAGTTTGACATATATTTGAGAAACTTCAACCTTCGCCATAGGCTTCCATACAGGGACATCAGTGTTTCACAAACACATCTTGTCTTCATTATTATTTGGTGGTGTCTCCATATGAAGGAAAAATTCCCAAGAAAGATGTATTCACAACAAACAAACAAATTACTAAAGAAAATATAAAACATGAATATGTTGGTCATGCATATCTCTGCATGAAAAAAACAGCTTTTCAAATACTGTAACCATATTGTAACCCTTTCAAAACACTCATTTGAGCTTTTCTGGTTTCCTTAGCATATAAGGTCTGTCGTGACGTGTTGTCTATCTGTTTGTCTGAAAACGTTTTACATTTTTAACTGCTCTAGAACCACTGGGCCAATTTTACCCAATTTATATAGAAATATGTACATTTGTATGTCAGACTGTCCATCTGTCTGAATAAATTTAACCTTGGTCATCACAGTCATATCTACTGAATGAGAAGAGACATTCATATTAAAGTAAACTTATGTATTAGTATTTACCTGTGAGAATGGCATGGTTTTTTTTAATGTGACCTAGAAGTTTGACCTACTTGCAAAAAACTTAAATTGTTATAAATTCATCATTTTGAAAGAGAGAAGTTAGGACATTCATATTATAATGCATGTATATTATTACCTTTGATAATACCTTTCCAAATAAATCATGACTTTTACTCTGTGACCTTGACCTTGAAGCGATCAAGCCTAACCTACTTTTCAAAAATGTTGCATTTGCTTATAACTTTTGATAGAGATGAGATATGACTCTCACATTTGACATGTACATTCATTACTCATAAGAATGCAAGGTGTTTCCCAGCATGCGATGCCTTTTTACCCCTTGACGTTGATGTTTTACATAATTTTCAAAAATATTAAACTCCCATAAAAGATGATTAGGCTTCTGAGTAACATTAAGGAAGACTTCAGGAAAGACAGGGCTTTTTGCACAAAAAAAATGTCATTTTTCGACCCACATTTGACCCCCCGGGGCAAAATCTAAATTCCAAAACCTTACTGCACATCAACCTGACACCACCAACCATCTCCCAAAAGATGATTATGCTACTGTGTAAAATGTAGGGGAAGTTCAGGGAAGACGGGACTTTTTGCATAAAAAACGTCATTTTTCGACCGCCACTTGACCCCCTGGGGCAAAATCAAAATTCTGTAACCTTATTGCACATCTTTATGACCCCACCAACCATCTCCTAAAAGATGATAAGGCTGCTGCTGAGTAAAATATAAGAGGAGTTCAGAGAAGACGGGGCTTTTAGCATAAAAAACATCATTTTTCGACCCCCATTTGACCCCCGGGGGCAAAATCTAAATTCCGAAACCTTACTGCACATCTACATGACACCACCAATCATCTCCCAAAAGGTGATTAGGCTGCTGAGTAAAATGTAGAAGGAGTTCAGGGAAGACGGGACTTTTTGCACAAGAAATAACATTTTTCGACCGCCATTTGACCCCCTGGGGCAAAATCAAAATTCCGAAACCTTACTGCACATCTATATGACCCCACCAACCATCTCCTAAAAGATGATTAGCCTGCTGCTGAGTAAAATATAAGAGGAGTTTAGAGAAGACGGGGCTTTTAGTATATAAAACATCATTTTTCGACCCCCATTTGACCCCCGGGGGCAAAATCTAAATTCCGAAACCTTACTGCACATCTACATGACTCCACCAACCATTTCCCAAAAGATGATTAGGCTGCTGAGTAAAATGTAAGAAGAGTTCAGGGAAAACAGGGCTTTTTGTATAAAAAAACGTTATTTTTCGACCAACATTTGACCCCCCGGGGCAAAATCTAAATTCAAAAACCTTACTGCACATCTACCTGACACCACCAACCATTTCCCAAAAGATGATTAGGCTACTGTGTAAAATGTAGAAGGAGTTCAGGGAAGACGGGGCTTTTTGCATTAAAAAAAATTATTTTTTGACCCACATTTGACTCCCTGGGGCAAAATCAAAATTCCGAAACCTTACTGCACATCCACATGACACCACTAATCATCCCTAAAAAGATGATTAAGCTGCTAAGTAAAATGTAAAAGGAGTTCAGGTAAGATGGGGCTTTTTGCATAAAAAAAAGTCCTTTTTCGACCCCCATTTGACCCCCATGGGGCAAAATCAAAATTCAGAAACCTTACTGCACATCTACATGACACAACCAACCATCTCCCAAAAGATGATTAAGCTACTGTGTAAAATGTAGGAGGAGTTCAGGGAAGAAAAGTGTGATAGACGGACGGACGGACATGAGTAACTAGATGCTGTCATGAGACAGTAATACCCGCACTAAGGTGTTTGCCTCTAAATACACGCTCCTACATATTGGGCGGCTTTCCAAGGAAAAAGTCAAAATAATTCTATATAATTTACA
>PRKT01000287.1:325091-357960 GCA_003671525.1 Saccostrea glomerata
TCCACCCTTCCATCTGTCTTTCCATTGAACTCAAAGAAACTTTCTAGATATTCTTATCAAAGTTCATATGTTGATGCATATACTGATGTAAACTATCCAACTGCAGCAATATTTTTTTACCTTGACTTTTCCTTTGACCTTTACTTAACTTTTCTTTAAATTAGTGTTTATAGCTTTTATTTAAAGAAACCATTCAAGTTGTGTAATGAAACTTCACATGATGATACATAGATTACTAATGTGAGCTTTACAATGCTTCACTCTTTTTGACCTTAATATTTCCTGTGACCTTGACCTCACTTTTCTAGAATTAATGTTTAGATCAGTTTTGAATAAACAATTCAAGATACATTATTCATCAAACTTCATATGCTTATACATACTGCTGAGAGCTGTTAATGCATAAACTTATTTTGAACTTGAATTTTCTTTTGAACTTGACCTCACTTTTAAAATATGTATTTATCTAAAATTTAAATAAACCATTAATTATATTTTTATCAAACTTCATATGCTAATAGTAAATTCATACTGATGTGTGCATCTAAACTGCAACAACGTATTGACCCCAACCTTTCCTTTGACCTCTCTTTTCTTAAAAAAAAGTGTTAAGCTCAGTTTTCAGCTGGTTAGAATTTATTATCTATATCCAATTTATTTAGATTTTAGTTTCAATTCTAATGAAACTGTTCAAGATATTTTCATCAAACTTTATACTCTAATACAAACTTTCATGTACAGTAGCATTAATTAGTAATATACATCTGACGGGACATTCATGTCCTATAGACATATTTCTAGTTTTTCATATCATCACCTCGCAGGCTAGGGTCAGGCCACAATTAGAGATATTGGTTTTTTTTTTTACACATACACAAAACAAACCAATCATTTTCAAAATGATCATGGTTTAAAGCTAATGCATGAAATATTAGGGAAGTTCTTGAAAACAGGGTGATTAAAGACATCAAATATATATATATATATATAAAAGAAGAAATTTCTACCCCCATTTGACTCCCCCGGGGCAAAATGAAAATTCCGAAACCTTACTGCACATCTACATGACACCACCAACCATTTCCCAAAAGATGATTAGGCTGCTGAGTCAAATGTAGAAGGAGTTCAGGGAAGTAGGGGCTTTTTGCATAAAAAATATCATTTTTTAAACCCCATTTGACCCCCGGGAGCAAAATTAACATTCCTAAACCTCACTGCACATCTACATAACACTACCAACCATCTCTTAAAAGATGATAAGGCTACTGAGTCAAATGTAGAAAAATTTCAGGGAAGAATGGGCTTTTTGAATAAAAAAAACGTCATTTTTTGACCCTCATTTGACCCCCCGGGGCAAAATCTAAATTCCGAAACCTTACTGCACATCTACATGACACCACCAACCATTTCCCAAAAGATGATTAGGCTGCTGAGTCAAATGTAAGAGGAGTTCAGGGAAGACGGGGCTTTTTGAATAAAAAACGTCATTTTTTGACCCCAATTTGACCCCCGGGGGCAAAATCAAAATTCAGAAACCTTAATGCACATCTACATGACACCACCAACCATCTCCTAAAAGATGATTAGGCTGCTGACAAAAATGTAGAAGGAGTTCAGGAAAGAAGGGTCTTTTTGCATAAAAAACGTCATTTATCGACCCCCATTTGACCCCCCGGGGCAAAATCTAAATTCCGAAACCTTACTGCACATCTACACGACACCATGTAAGAGGAGTAAGAGGACAAATGTAAGAGGAGTTCAGGTTAGACGGGGCTTTTTGAATAAAAAAAACGTCATTTTTTTACCCCCATTTGACCCCCGGGGGCAAAATCAAAATTCAGAAACCTTAATGCACATCTACATGACACCACCAACCATTTCCCAAAAGATGATTAGGCTGCTGAGAAAAATGTAGAAGGAGTTCAGGGAAGAAGGGGCTTTTTGCATAAAAAACGTCATTTTTTGACCCCTATTTGACCCCCGGAGCAAAATCAACATTCCAAAACCTTACTGCACATCTACATAACACTACCAACCATCTCTTAAAAGATTATTAGGCTACAGAGTCAAATGTAAAGGGAGTTCAGGGAAGAAGGGACTTTTTGCATAAAAAATGTCATTTTTCGACCCCCATTTGACCCCCCGGGGCAAAATCTAAATTCCGAAGCCTTACTGCACATCTACACGACACCACCAACCATCTCCCAAAAGATGATTAGGCTGCTGAGAAAAATATAGAAGGAGTTCAGGGAAGAAGGGGCTTTTTGCATAAAAAACGTCATTAATCGACCCACATTTGACCCCCCGGGGCAAAATCAAAATTCTGAAACCTTACTGCACATCTACATGACACCACCAACCGTTTCCCAAAAGATGATTAGGCTGCTGAGTAAAATGTAGAAGGAGTTCAGGGAAGAAGGGGCTGTTTGTATTAAAAACGTCATTTTTCGACCCCCATTTGACCCCCCGGGGCAAAATCAAAACCTTACTGCACATCTACATGACTCCGCCAACCATCTCCCAAAAGATGATTAAGCTACTGTGTAAAATGTAGGAGGAGTTGAGGGAAGAAAAGTGTGACAGACGGACGGACGGACTGACATGAGTAACAACAATATACCCGAACTTTCTTTAGAAAATGCGGGTATAAAAATCTACATTGTATATGGATGTACTGATGATAGTTTACAGGCTGTCCACTTGAAAAGCACTCTTTATATAAAAATTGTAAACAAAGAAACATGATGTCATTTAGAAGGTACAATAACTAAAGCCGAAACCTTAACAGATTAAATTGAAAAAAGCCCAGGAAGTGATGGATTTACGGCTGAGTTTCACACCTTTTTGGAAGGATATTGGGCAGTTCCTAATTAGGTCGATTAATTATGGATTTCAAAAGGGAGAACTATCTACCTCTCAGAAACAAGGAATTATTACAATCTTACTAAAAGGTGAAAAACCCAAAGATTTAATTTTTTTAAATTGGCGACCAATATCTTTGCTCAATGTGTCATATAAAATTGCTTCTGCATGTTTTTCAAATAGAACTAGATGCTGTCATGAGACAGTAATACCCGCACTAAGGTGTTTGCCTCTAAATACACAATCCTACAGGCGGCTTTCCAAGAAAAAAGTCAAAATAATTCTATATAAATCAGGCACGTAGCATCGTTTATGAAAGTGGGGGGAGGGCAATCTGAGAAATTTTTTTTACTTAACTTAAAAAATTAACAAGCAAAAAAAATTTAAATTGGGGGGTGGGTGGGTAGTGGCCACCTTTTTTTCCGAGGCAAAATTACTTTCACTTCCAATTTTTTTCCCATATTTCCTTGCTATGCATATACTGTGGTAAAAAGTGGGGGGGGGGGCCATCTTTTCAATGGACATTTTCTTATAGTACAGGTAATGTTGGGAAAAGAAGGGGGCAGCCCCCCCAAGCCCCCCCCGGTTGCTACGTGCCTGTAAATTACATATGTATTCATAAAATTGAGTATGAAATTATCCCTGTGACCTATAACTCAGAACCTCTTATATTTATTTTACATGCTTAATTCATTATATACCAGTTTGAATTCTATTAATGATGTAAATTAGATTTTGATAAATGTTTTGCTCATAATAGGACCTTTTTAAAATTACTAATCCCCCCCCCTCGACACCACAATCACACAGTAAATACTTTTTGGAATAGGCTAGATGGAACAGTTTTGTTAAAACATTGTTTGTTATGAATTAATTTAAAATTTGTTCTTGACATGTAAATTCTACATCACATCACGTTGCGTCACCCATTATCATATTTTTAGATTAAACTCCATTCGGTACACCTCGGCCGATTCCCACTTCATCTGATAAGATGACGGAATCGACGGCACGAAGGTTTTCCGAATGGAATAGCATTAGAACATGCTGCAGTGTGGTGTGCATTGGATTAATTCATTTTGTGTTATAATTGGATTTATATTTCATGAAATTGACAAGACCTATGGAGGTCGGTAAGTGCAAGTTTAAGTATAGTGGGGGGTAAAATAAACCCAAACGATTATGTTAAAGTTCAAAAAGAGGCCCACGGGCCTTATAGGTCACCTGAGTATCATGCAACAACTTTCCAGTGATTGTATTTGGTTCGTGTTTTAATCCAAAAGCCATGAAATTCACAAATTTGGAAAGAGGCACCATTGCTTATCAAAGGGCAGATTTCAAAGCATTAATTTATTTTTAGTCAAAGAACCTCCCTGGTACCCCTGACCCAGCGGCCCTGAAATTATCTATTTTAAAAGAGGCCCCTTTCTTCATTACAAGGCCAGCATTTTTTTATGTTTAGGTTTAGTTATGAACATGAGAATAAAAATGTCCCGAATGAGAAGAAAATAATTTTTTTTGATAAATCAATTATTAATATTTGTACATTTTTTATGCCATTCTAATAGGCTCCTTACCACTGGACACACAATGCTTACAAATACGAAAGTAGAACATTGCTTATTTCATCATCTGCCAGTTTGGGCCAGTTATATAAATTTTGTGATGTTGGTCGATATGTATTTAAAAAAATCAATTCTTTAAATGTCTTTCAATATATCTTCATTTATTTAATATGTGTTAGGTGAATGTGTAGGCATTGTTCTAAAATTTACTTGATGCCTAAAATTATATAATTCCTATCATAAAACAGACACGGAGTATAAGGGAGTAGGGTGAACATTTTTTCAATTAATTGTAAAATAATTTTACTGGCTGATACAAATGATACTTCATGCCTGTATATATTTGTATATTTTTGCCTTTTAATGGTTGAATTTTTTCTTTATTTCTTCAGGTTATTGCTTATATCTTCCTCAAATGGACTTAACTTCTCCCATAGTTTAATTTATTCATTACATCTGATGCATAAGCAACCCTTTTCTGAAGAATGATGCTTAGACTGTAAGCTATAACAGAGATCTAAACAATGTCGCTGACAATATGCAATAGCTACCACTGGCAGTTTGAAACCTGGGGGAGGAAAATAATTTACAGACAGATACTTTTGAAACTAATACATAATTATCTCACCAGCATGTCATTGTGCAACAAAGTCAACAGCATTTTATTTGTCCTTTGAACGGGTGAAACGTTTTGAATGGCACTCGAATCGATGAATTTTACACTAAACCAAGCTATCTTCTCAGATAGATCTAGCATTATTTACCCGCCGTTTCATCTTAAAACCGGAAGTGCGACTTTGTAAATTTGAAATCTCGATCCCGACTCAAATTTGAGATCGGAAAGAAAAATTGTTTTATTTTATCTGAAAATTCTAAACCTTGAGCGGAAGGTTTATAAAACTGAAAATAAATCCTGGCCTTAAATATGTAATTAGATCATTAGCATATTAACCAGGAGCAAAGGATAAGATTTTCAAAGAAATAATGTATTTTCACTATATAATCAATAGAGCCCCGCCCTAACACCAGAACCCTTGACCCCGGGGCCATAAAATTCACAATTTTCACAGAGGCACTCTTGCTCATCATAACTATGTACTTAGTTGGTTTACTCAGGTGACCTAAAAAGGGTCAAAGATCATCGCATGCCACACTAGACGAATTTCATATTGTGAAGTTATCTCCCGTTGTCGATGTGACATTCAGTTATACTGCCAATTAGTAACTGGTGCGGATCGAGAATTTTTTTTTCGGGATTCGGGAGGGGAGTTCACATCTCGGTCAAAAAATTCCAGCCCAGAATTCCCTGACAAACAGGAGAAAAAAATCATAAACTGAAAAAAAATAAACAAAATAAAAACAATGATAGTGGGGTCAATGTTTTCTAAGTTAGGGGGAGGCTGTCCAAATTCATTTTTTATTTGCTTCAGTATATAGTCTTGTTTAAATAACAAAGCAAATTCCAGGGGGGGGGGGTCCAATCTCCCTACCCACTCCCTGTCCTTGAAAAAACAATCTATTTTGTGATTCCAATTAAATAATTTTTTTTTTCATTTGACTAATCACACATATTTTGTTTCTTGTGTTTATATTATGTCTGTCTATTTGTCTGCAGAAATTATAACCTTGCCCATAAGTTTTAAGTGGGATGGGCTATATAAATAGCTTCCACATTTTATAGGTTTATTTTTTTTTGACAATTAAGACCTTTTATTTGGGTACCATTAATTTTTACCTCTGATCGCTTGACCTAGGATACACATTTTTACAAGAAAAATACCGAACTTTAAATTTGGCCTAAATTTTGATCAGTAGATGCTAGGGCTTTCATACTTAACATGTGTATTCATTGTGAACTGTCAACAGGTATAAATATGTTTGACCTTGACCCTAGAGTTTGAACCACTTAAAAAATTAACCTTGGCAATTAACTTTTGAACAGAAAGTACTAGGGATTACTTATTTCACATGTGCATTCCTTGTGACAAGACTTTTTTCTGATACCAACAATTTGAACCCTTTGACCTTGACCTTTGAGTTTGACATATATTTGAGAAATTTCAACCTTCGCCATAGGCTTCCATACAGGGACATCAGTGTTTCACAAACACATCTTGTCTTCATTATTATTTGGTGGTGTCTCCATATGAGGGAAAAATTCCCGAGAGAGTGTATTCACAACAAACAAACAAATTACTAAAGAAAATATAAAACATGAATATGTTGGTCATGCATATCTCTGCATGAAAAAAACAGCTTTTCAAATATTGCAACCATATTGTAACCCTTTCAAAACACTCATTTGAGCTTTTCTGGTTTCCTTATCATATGATGTCTGTCGTGACATGTCGTCCATCTGTTTGTCTGAAAACGTTTTACATTTTTAACTTCTCTAGAACCACTGGGCCAATTTTACCCATGCAATTCATATAGAAATATGTACATTTGTATCTCAGATTGTCCTTCTGTCTGAATAAAATTAACCTTGGTTATCACGGTCATATCTACTGAATGACAAGAGACAAGGCATTCATATTAAACTTATGTCCTATTATTAACCTGTGAGAATGGCATGGTTTTTTTTTTACATATGACCTAGAAGTTTGACCTACTTGCAAAAAAATTAAATTGTTATAAATTCATCATTTTGAAAGAGAAAAGTTAGGGCATTCATATTATAATGCATGCATATTATTACCTGTGATAAGACCTTAATTCCAAATGAATCATGACTTTTACTCTTTGACCTTGACCTTGAAGCCTAACATACTTTTCAAAAATGTTGCATTTGCTTATTACTTTTGATTGAGATGAGATATGACTCTCACATTTGACATGTACATTTATTACTCATAAAAATTCAAGGTGTTTCCCAGCATGCGATGCTTTTATACCCTTTAACATTGATGTTTTACATAATTTTCAAAATATTTAACTCTCCTAAAAGATGATTAGGCTTCTGAGTAACATTAAGGAGGCCTTCAGGTAAGACAGTACTTTTTGCACAAAAAACGTCATTTTTCCACCCCCATTTGACCCCCCCGGGGAAAAATCAAAATTACGAAACCTTACTGTACTAGATGATTAGGCTACTGTGTCAATTGTAGGAGAAGTTCAGGAAAGACGGTACTTTTTGCAAAAAAACGTCATTTTTGGACCCCATTTGACCCCCTGTGGCAAAATTAAAATTCCAAAACTTAACTGCAAATCCACATGAACCCACCAACCATCTCCCCAAAGGTGATTAGGCTTCCGAGTAAAATGTAAGAGGAGTTCAGGGAAAATGGGGCTTTTTGCATAAGAACGTCATTTTTTAACCCCCATTTGACCCCCCGGGGCAAAATCAAAATTCCAAAACCTTACTGCACATCTGCATAACACCACCAACCATCTCCAAAAAGATGATTAGGCTGCTGAGTAAAATGTAGAAGAATTTCAGGGAAGACGGGGCTTTTTGCATAAAAAAACGTCATTTTTCGACCCCCATTTAAACCCTCTGAGCAAAATCAAAAATCCGAAACCTTACTGCACATCTACATGACACCACTATCCATCTCCCAAAAGATGATTAAGCTACTGTGTAAAATGTAAGAGGAGTTCAGGGAAGAAAAGTGTGACAGACGGACGGACGGACAGACGGACGGACAGACATGAGTAACAACAATATACCCGAACTTTCTTTAGAAAGTGCGGGTATAATGAAATGGGAATTAGATTGTCTAATATACTTGACAATCAAAAAGAATTTTCTTAAGAATAGGTTTATTGGTGAAAATACGCGTATTATCTATGATGTGCTTCAAAGTACAAAGACAAGAAATAAACCAAGAAATATTTTACTCATTGATTTTGAGAAGGATTTTGACTCGGTTTCATGGAAATGTATGTACAAAACATTTTAAGATTTTAAACTTTGGTCCTGACCTTATCAAGGGGATACAAGTAGTATATAATCAAACCAAACTATGTGTAATTCAAAACGGTATATTTTCAATTTTTCAAAATAGGTAAAGTTTGTCGCCAAAGAGATCCGTCTCCGAATAAATATAACATGTATGTAGAGATATTGGAATGTATGATTAAAAATAGGTGAGGAAAATTAGTTTACTTTAAATGCAGATAACACAGGAACTGTTATAGATGGTTCGGAAAAAGCCTAAAAAGTGTCTTTAATCTCCTTTTTCAAGTTTCAAAATTCCCCGGACTTATTTCTTACTTAGGCACAAGCAATTCCAGAAAAACTGTATGTAATGAAACAACCCGTACGAAATTTAAGACACGTATTTTAAAACAAATCCAGGCGTATTTTTATCTAAAACATCCTTGTGGAAATCTCTATTGAAATGAATATATAAAACCAGGCGTATAATGTGAAATACGGGCGTACACGAGGCGTAATCCTCCCGTATTTTTGGCCGAAATATGCAAATGAGTACGCCTGGAAATTCAAAATACGTCTGGAAATTTTAAAAATAGAATTACGCCTAGATTTCAAGCATTCCCTTGAAATACGCCTGCAAAATAAATATGCCCGTATAAAAAAAAATACACCCGTACAAAAAATACGCCTGTACAAAAAATATGCCTGCTTTAAATAGATTTGAATTAAATATTATATTACAGCTATGGGAGCTACAACTATAGCATGAATATAAATGTACAATCAACTTTTAATTAGTACAAATATTTTTAACTACATATAAAATTAAAAAAAAGATTAGACAAATTAAGCTTAGCATACATCATTTTTATTTTCTTTATATTTTTCAGTGTGATAAAATGTGAATGAGATTCAAATAAAGGATTGTCGTTAACATTTAAAAATCATAATCTTACATTTACTATTTCAAATCACAGTTACATGTTAGAATAATTATTAACTGTTTCACAGCATTTTAACATCCAAGGCTGATCAAGTTTTATAGTAACAGTTGAAACACTCCAACAATCACAGTGAAACACAGTTTTGAGAATGACATGTCGATTAATCCTGTCATTCTCTTTACTCCTAAATTGGCATAAAAGATGCAAATCACAAGCAATTCTGTCATTCACGTTTCACATCACATTCCCCAATCACATTTTCATAGATTGAAATATTCACAAAAAGAAGTTTGAATGTTCTATAAACTGGCATTGCAAACAGTCATCTTCTTCCTGAAGCAATCTTCGAATGGCTGCAATTCACTGGCAATATTGCATTTATGGAAAGCTATGCTGCTGGTCAACTCTTAATATTGCAAGATCTTTTCACCTCCTCTTATGACCATTTCATCTTCAATTAATTTTCGAACTGTGATAAGGATTTAGATGTAAATCACTTTCTGGAAAAAGAAAAACACTAGAAAATAATTTATGTAATTCAAAATACTACTGACCCAATTTTCAATCATTAACATCTGGCTCTGCAAATCAAAAGCAAATGTAGCTGTCTTTTATTTTCATTGATAAATAGTTTCAATGTTAAGCTATGTTTTCAAAATAATTACCTCTTCTGCACCCTCTGTGCTTTGTTGTGGCTTTCTCTAATCTCATTGTTCTTGGCATGACCTGCCTAGTGGTTTAAAATTGGCGCAAATACTTGGATGCAGATGCTGTTGTTTACAACCCCCTAGTTAGCTAAACTGTTTTATGATTTCTGGAAATTCTACTCAGTACAATTTGTAATTTTGAAGAAAAAATGCTGTTTTGTTTACAGAACATAAAAATCAAATTTCATCAATGTATAAACAAGGTGTATTCACTATATGAATTCACTTATTTTAAAGATATTTGGGTGGGAAATAGAACTGCTGTACACAAACCGGATATAAATTGATAAGCCGTTCTTAGAAAGGTTTACAACATTACAGATAAGTCGTTCCTATATAAACATACTCAACACATCTGTAAGTAATTAGCACAATCCCAGCAGGTTAGGCTGAGGGAAGTGAAAGTAGATGGTAATGTAATAGTTACTGAATATACTAAATATAAATCAATATAAGAAAAACATTTAATTGATGTGATAACATGTATGTTTATAGCCTGACTAAACAAATCATAAAGTTCAAAGAATATACTATTTACTTTACAGTTATCATAGTTATAAACATCATTTGTTTTAAGAAAAATAATATCATTTTTTAAAAAAAAAAAAGGGGAATAACAAAAGTTCAGGTCCATGGCATAGTAAAGTTAAATAAAAAAATCAGTTTCATTTACGTAAATTAATTGCTTTGATATTTAATCCAAAAACTAAATACAATATTGCAATGTATATAATCATGCAATACTTTGGGTTTATTGTTTAAGTTATATAATATCATAAAAATGTTTCGTATGCAACTCAATACTTTTAAAAAAAGAGAATGGAATGAGTTGACTAAGTTTTTTGGCTAAGTTGAAAAATCCACCAGAATTTTCAAAAATACTCTTTTTGAAATTTTCTAAGTTTTAATTTCCTTGTGCCAAGTAGACTAAGTAAAAAGTACGCCCGGATTTAGATTTTACGCCTGGAAAAAAGGAGACGTATTTCTGGCTAAAATACGTGTACGCCTGAAAATGAACCGTATTTTTAAGAATACGTCTCTTGTACGCCAGGATTTGCAAAAAATCCAGGCGTAATACGCCTCTGAATTTCGTACGGGAAACTTTCAGTGAAACCTTTTTTAGTCCTTGGCATCACATACACAATAAAAAAAAATAAAATAAAAATTAAACATTAAAAAACAATCATAGTAAAGAAGAAAAATTTCACTAGGGAAAGTTACAATAATAAAAAGTCTTTTTTATCCAAACGTTCACATGTGGAACAAAAAACATAAAAAATCTCAGGAAAATAATGCAACTTTTCATACAGAACGGGGGCTTAAAATGACCAATATTGACCATTTTATTTAGACTTTTAAATAAACGTGGATCAGAAGAATAGTATTTGCAAAATCTAATTGGATCCCGCAGTTCACTAAAATAAAAAAAAATGACCAAGATCTTGTTTAAGAATTTGGACCAGTCCGAGATATTGAGGATTAAATTCTTTCTCGCACACTAGTCGAGTGATTAGGCTTAGTTTTGCATCCTTCCAGGTAATAGTTATTGCACACTTTTCGAACGATTAGGGTTATAGTTTTGCACCTTTTTTAGAGATTAGGGTTAGTGTTCATATAATGATATCTATTTACTTGGCAGGGCATTGGGTTTAGGCGCAGAAGTATTATAATATCTTAAACGTTAATTTTTCTTCACCACTGGCCTTTGGCATGTCAGACCATCGAACTTTGGAATTCCATCGCACTTTGGAGTCCTACATATATATACTTCACCAAAGTGTGAATCAAAATGAGCTAAAGAACTGTAGCTTCATGAGGAATTTAATTGGAAATTGAGCCAAAAAAATATCATTCAATAAGAATAGACACGAGGCTTTTATGGTTTAATTTACGAAATTATACATAGATTCTTGGTAAACGAGAAAGTACTTATATTTGTTTAATGTGAGAGGAAATGAGCTATGTTTTAAGTCAGCAAGATTATAAATCAATTTCACATATTTTCTTTTATTGTCCTAAAGTTTACCAAATTTTGTCTCTTTTAGAAGAATAAATAATTAAAAAAAAAACTGGGGAAATAATACAATTTAATGTATGTATGATTATACCTGCTTCTTCTATAGAAGACAACTCTATCTATCTTATATCGTTACTTATTTATATAATAATATTGCATTATGCATGTACTATGCCTAAATAGTAGGCAGGGTTTGACACATGGTGCACGAGCCGGAGGCGAGTGCACTATGTTTCAAACCCTGCCTTCTCTTTAGGCATAGTACATGCATAATGCAACACTATTGTTATTATTATGCTGACTGTTGTTATAATTTATGCGGCAGTCCATTTGATTTTTTCCTGAAAATAATGGTGGTAACACAGCGCACGTGCAAAAACTCATTCAAAATCTTCATGCTAAAATTAGTTACATGCTTAGTTATTTTGGTTACTAGTATTTTCTCTAAATAAGTCGGGATTTTCTGTCCCAAAAATACTCATCTTTATTTTCTGTTTTGTTTGTAAGACTGATTTGTTTACAGACGTGGATTCTCATTGATAATTTTCTTTTACATCCTTCAATCAAGCGCTATATAAAAAGCGTTTTAATGACCCCATGATATCAATTAATCTAACGATCTGTATGTAATTAGTTTGAAACTTTGTTGTACACATTTATCTAAGATTCCTTAGAATAAATATAACTGTTTTCAAATAATATTTGTCTATTTTCTCCTTCTTGTGTCAATTGTATAAATTAAGTTTATATATTTAATAAAATTCTCCCAATCAGTGATCGTATCTATGGTGTAATCGATAAGGCATCGGACTGGCAACCTCATGGTTGTGAGTTCGATTCCCGATGTGTGCATTGAAGAATTTTAGTCAGAAAATAAGGCCGTGCACTATTTCGGCATAGTATGCTTACACTATATAAATCCTTAGACCACTATGCGAGAATAGTAGGGTATGGGTTATATAGAGACAAACTGATAGGAAGCATAATAATTCGGCATAGTATGCTTACGCTATATAAATCCTTAGACCACTATGCGAGAATAGTAGGGTATGGGTTATTTAAGAAATAAGGTATCATTTTTAAACTTCATCGGGATATAAATACGGGTTGGTCACGAGATTAAATTCCATAAAGCCCGAATTATGGTGAATTTAATCTCGTACCAACCCGTATTTATAGCCCGAAAGATGTTTTAAAATGATACCTTATTACTTATATTTACATTTGTGACTTATTCATACTTTATATTTACCTAATTGTGACTTTTAACGCGTGAAATGCATTATTTAGCAAACCCAACGGCATGTATGTTAACCATTGAACGCGCGTCGACCCTTTATGACGTCACTGAGAAATTACGTCAAACGATTATCTATACGCACATCTATGACCTCTTGACCCCATACCTGTATTTATGCAGTTATAGATACGCATTGCTTTCTGTAGTGTTATATAAAGGAAAACATTTGCAAATGTAAATATATAGAGACAAACTGACAGGAAGCATAATAATAAACAATACATCAACAACCAAGAAAAAAGTACTATTATAACTAAGCAAAAAGTCAGTGAATACTTCTATGTGTAGTATAAATCTGAAGAGAAACTGTATAAGGCTAACAATGAACTTCATTTGCATCAAAGAAGACAAAATGACTGGAAACGAATATTTAAAAATGTTAGAAACATCTAGATATATGTCATCTCATATATCATCATATTTGTGTAATTTGTGCATCAATATTTTTTGTATTGCGTAAATATTCCAAAATGTACATATTTATTCAACCCATCAGTCAGGATGTGCTTATGTATGTGTATGTATGCTTATGTTTAAAGTCGATAAAAAATAAATAAAAAAGTATTAAGTTGCCTTTGTTTTTTTTATTGCGGGCTCGTGTTATAAAAAAATAATAGTAAAAAAAAACTTCTTAAAAAAAAAAACTTATATTTGCTTGTGCAGCATGTGATCCTTGGGGCTCCAAACAAATCCTACAACTTGAGAAATTGCAAAGAAGAGCAGCACGCTTCGCCACCAACACTACCATGATTACCACCCCGACAGCGTCACCCAAATGATCTTATATTTCCAATGGGTACCTTCTCAATAATGAGAAGAATGAAATCAGACTTGTTTTGCTTATACGACCAAGCATGCATTAGTGGCTATGCAGATTTGTACTTAACAGTGATAGTAGGACGAGATGCACCCTCCACATGTTCCGTCTTCTACACTCGGATAGACGCACATCGCTTCTCCTTTAGAGAACAACTTACCATCTGAAGTTGCCTCGGCACCAACTTAAGAGTCCTTTGCGTCACAACTAGACTCATACTCCTTGCCAGCTGACAATTTACAACAAGCACCACCTAAACTGATTTTAATAGCTTTTTATTGTATATAGTATGTAGATTTTGGATTTTTAGCTTTGTTCGAAATACGCGATGCTTCTCAGTACCCGAGTATAATACTCTCACAGAGTTCAACTTGTACGGAAGATTGATTGATTGTATATTGTGTAACGTCCCTCTCGAGAATTTTTCACTTATATGGAGACGCCACACCACTTGTCGGTGGAGAGCTACAAATTATAACCTATACTCAGCACTCAGTGCGATTAAGCAGTGAGAAATCCAGCACGATCCAGCACCTACTGCGACACGGGACCTCAGTTTTTACGATCTCAGCCGAAGAACCAGCCTCCACGTCCTACAGTGGGATTCAAACCCGCGACATAAGGATTGACTCCTTAGGGAGAATTCACCATGCATCGCACACCCTTGTACTTCAACAAGTTCTAGCGATATGGCTACCGACGTAAAATTATCAAAATGGAGCTTAACGTTTAGTGGAATTAAAATATCAATTTGGGACACAATTATTTGCCCTTTATTGAGAAAATATCCTCAAATATCGAGTTTTTAGGAATAACACAGAATTCACCATGGATCGGACATTGTTTACTATGCATCGGACAGACGGTATTTAGACCAGAAAAATATACTTTCATTACAGTGCTTTAAAATACTTCATATAGATATATATTTTTTTTTTTTCTAAGAAATAACCGTCAGATTAAATTTAATTGATGATATCGTTGCAAAAATGTAAAACGATTCAAGAGACCTCACTCTGCATTAGAAATGCTTTAAAATGCTTATTGCAGTAACGCGCGCCATCGGAACGCAAAAATCCAATTCAAAGAATAATACGATTATGAATCATTTCTTTTGTCTTCAAATTATATAAATTTTTTAGACCAATTGGAATTTGACAGAAAATTATGCATTGGTGTTGTGAACATTAAAGTCAAAACGAAAGTAGACAATCTAAATTTTCATTTCCTGATAACATAGACCGCCATTAGCAGAGATATTTATCAGGTAATTCTTTTCATTTACACATTTTCATAAAACACGGGTTATTAGTATATCTAAATGTTACTTAATGTGCAGTATTAGACTCCCCCTAGGGCTGGGAAGAGACTATTCCAAATTAAGATATAAAGTCACAAATACATTCTTCCTCCTCCTACGATCACTTAATTTTTAAAAAAAAACTAGGTTTATCTAATCCTTTGAATGAATATATCTACTCAACTTATTAAAAGTTTCTTCATGTTTGAAATTATTTTTATACCTTTTACATTTTCTGTTCATTATTTTTTTTTTAGAGATTAGATATGTTTCATTTACCAGTACTTGTATTTATATATAGAATGGACCATATTCCCCGCCTGTCAGAGGTCCTGTATGTTGGTCTGTGTCGTAAAATAGGAACACCGACAGAAGTAGCCATCAGGAGGGACGTGTTGGACATGTGGGAGATGATAGAAAAACCCGTATCTATGTATAGAGAATTTTTAAGGTTAAGGAGTGGTAGTTATAGAGAGGGATTTAGGTTTACATCATCTGACTTAGATGAAATGCTCTGGCATTGTAGGTCTAGACTAATAACAGACATCTCTCAGTCAAGGAACTATGATATTTCAAAAGATGATATCATACTAATGGAAGATTTTGACACACCTCCAGGGTTTGTTAGACTACGCCCATTGGCACTGAAACAGAACAAGAACGAACTCTCCTGTGTTGTTGTATTTAATGGTAGAGCTTATATATCTAGTTTTCTATGGAGAGAAATGTTTTTCCAGTCAATGGCAAATGATGAATTTTTCCGACACAAGAATATCAGTACCCATGGTCCATGCACTAGTATTTTCATAAATACTATCGAATTCGATCATGCGTTTTGTTTTGCCAGTAAATATTGGCCTAAACAGATGAGATCATGGGTTGACAGATGTCGAAGACATACATGGCCGCCGGCACCTGTGTTGGAAAAAATTCTAAGAAAAGGGTACCACTGTGTGCCTATAGAAAGTAAAATTGTTTCGACGTGTAACGAATTAGAATGGAGATTATCGTTTTCCCGAGCTGAACAGCAACTAGTGTGTACTATGACTCATACACAATTTTTATGTTACGGACTTCTGAAAATATTTCTACAGGAAGTTATCATTTATAGAAAGGAACCCGTGCTGTGTTCATATTACATGAAGACCACGATGTTCTGGATGATACAACAGGGTCACTTAAGATGGTGTCCAAGGAATTTACTAGACTGCTTTTGGAAGTGTTTTAAATATCTCATACATTGTATTTATCGAGGGGATTTTCCTAATTTTTTTGTTCCACAGAACAACATGATCATAAACAGAATTGTTGGCGACGCACTAAAATTTCTTTTACAACAGTTTTATCAATATTACAGAATGGGCGTGTCCTGTCTACTCTTGAGTCCGACTCTCAGAACAATACTAGAACCAGCTCTCTGTAGTCCGTCCTTTGTTTTGTCTACTGCTGACGGTGAATTCATTAGTATTGCTGATAAAGATATGTGTGTCATGTCTGAAATGTTTAAACTTGGTTTTCCTATTCAAAATATAGAGGATTGTTATCTCCACTTGAAATCCATTGATACACTATCAAAATGTTCATTCTCCCCATATCAGTTACTCACATTACAGTATGGGACATCTGAGGTACTTGTTCATCTTGCATTCACAATAGCAAAGACTCGTTCAACTTACACACATAAATATGTTTACACATTAGATAGAATAAGTTATAACATGATAAAGTTAGCAGTTAGGTTAGGCCCTGTATCTTCATTACTATATCTAGCATTGTATTACTATAGAACATCACTGTATGATAAAACACTACATATTATCGATCTATGTAAACAAAGACTGTCAGAAGACTTTATGATGTATCCTGGTATTGTCAATAAACAGAGGTATAATGAAGTTATAGGTAACCTCCCTTTGCCTATAAGGCTTAAAATGGCTTGGGTGAAAGATATAAATTTATACAACAATATTTCATGCATAGCAGAGTTATGTATAGAACAAGAATTGACTCTACAAAACGGAATGCTTATGCTATTTTTACCACCGATTGTTATGATTGAGATGTTGTCAGTGTTATCTCACTATAGACAGGGTAATAGATCTCAGTGTTTACAGTCACTGACAGACTTACAGACACTGCTACTCTATGATGTCGATGGGGAGTATATTCCTTTCTTTTTGAGAGACATATCCTGGCAGATACTAGGGATTTGTCAGCAAGTTGTGGGGGACTTACATGGGGCGTTACAGTCTTATAAAGAGTCGCTTAGACAGGAGCAATTCCACAAAATTCAAAAAGCTACAGTTTTTAGAATTGAAAATGTTATAGAGCAAATGCATAGAAATATACAAGCATAGCTAAATAGAAATGTTTAAATATTTTTTTTATTTTTGTGAATTTCTGAAATTAGAACCAAAATTTGAGAATACTATTAAGTTAAACTTTATGATATGATGCCATTCATTGTACCAGTTGTTCAAGAATCGTCATAAAAATAAAAAAGAATATAAAGTCTTTCAATGTACTTTTACATTTCAAATGTTCCTTTGTAAATGTTTCTTTTTGTACAGCACCTTGTACATCACCTGGATGTACATTATGCTTATAGTTGAACAAATAAACAGGAAATAAATCTATATTAAATTGAAAAGAATTTGCGTAATTTTTTTTAAAGGCTAAAAATACTCATATATTGGGTATAATATATTTTAAAAACATTTTGTTCACCAATTATATATGATCTTTAAGTTTTAGAGACTGCCTCTCTACGACATGTCTAGGGTATATGTAATATTGGAAAATATGTAGTATAAGTTAGGAAATCATGTATTTTTGCTACGTTATCATATCCAACACAAAATTTTAGATAAGGGGGAGGGTTACAGCAGTTACTTAAATGCCTGTGGGTTGTCTCTGTAAATCTCCAGCGATGTCTGCCATTGTCTATTTAATTTCACCCCATCCCCAGTAGGGCCACAACAAAGCCCTCGATTGCAGACATTTGTATTTATCATATTTTTTAAAAGCAAAGTCATATTCTCTATTAACATTATACCATATGAGTTTTAAAACATAATTTCAGAAATAACTGCCTGTGATATAAGAAGTAAAATGTAACCCCAGTTGTAATTATCCATAAGAGAGATTCACAAGGGGTGACCTTTCTTATATATATTTAATTTTATCAAATGAAATCTGTAACATGACTATTTTTACACCACAATCAAACCAAAATGTGACCATGGTGGCTAAAAGCAGAGCAAGTATTAATAAGGGTCTCTTACAGACCCAAATAAACTTTTTCATCAAAAAGGGCGACATGTAAGATTAAAAAAGTTATCTCTGATATACGTTTGTTCTAGCATCAAATAACAGATAATGTGAATATCTGATATCAGGGATCTTAATTTACCTGTGAACTATTCTTATTAGAATTTCCCGGGATGAAAACAATTCTCGGAGGAAAAGTAAATCGACAGTATGATATTTTTTTAATGAAATGTTTTTAATAGTTATTGAGTAGCTGGTGTAAGATCTGTGTTGTGGAAATAAACGAATCAATTACTTCTTGTCATCCATCAACTCAGATCATCTACTTAATGCCTGTCAGGATCTGCTAAAGGTGGGGAAAGCCTATATACACTTGTTTCTGTAATATTTTTAACCCGTCGCAGACTAAAATGGTAAAATAATCGTTGATTCTGTTAGAAAACAGCTTGAAACGTTGTTTTTCATTAGAAAATGGTATATCACGTCATACCATAAACCTAACTTGTACAGTTGAGATTTTCAAAACATTTTTTTTCCTTCTCACTCCATTATAACTATGAAACAAGTTTAGCTTTTAAAAAAAGCTTAGAGAGTCAGCCAGTGGATTTTCTTCTCTGTGATAATATTTTAAAGAATCATAGAAAACTGAAAAAAATGCCTTCAAGAAGGATATGGAAATAACGAACAATATTCAATCTCAACGTCCATTAAACAATTTACAAAATAAATTTCTTAATTTTTAAAAAAAAATTTTTAATTAGTAGCAGAGTTGGGCACTAAAATTGAAACATCGTCTTAATATTTTTTCTGCATAGGAATAGCGAAGATGAGCTTAAATAACTTAATAGTTCATGCCGCCATTTTCAGAGACATCAATCAGGTACTTCATTTGATATACATACAGATGTATTTATACATTAGTGTTTAGTCCTATGATATATCAGTCGACTTTAAGACTTGCAACAGAGTTGCAAATATTGGGATAAAGGAACGTTTAGATTAGTACGTCTATAAGCTACTCTTGGCTTGGTGTAAAATGCTGAGGATGGATCGAGTCTCCAAAACGGAGGGTCACAAAGTGCAAGGGGTGGAGCCTCCTCTGTCATTTAATAAACTTTGCTTATTCTATCTTTCATCCAGTATAGTACCTTTCAAATAAATGAAATACGTCAAAATTTCACGAGTAACTCTGCGTGGGATAGCAGTGCAGGCAGCAATTCTTACCAAATGAATGTTAATTACTAAGTAAAGGTTTCCTTTGCACTCAGTATCTCATATCTTACAAAATTTAAATCAAAAGCTTAGATTATATGTCATTACAGTTGCCGATATATTAAAGTCATTTTTTGGACTGAATCTCATTTTTTGTTTCTTAATTGTTTTTGGGTTTTTTTCAGAAAAGAAAATGACGACAATGTACTAAAGAATAATAATGAAGTTTTTTTCTGTTTCATTTACATGTAGCCTCTGTTATCTTAAAAAATTAAATCAAAAACAGACTTGTTCTCCTTGTTGACACATAAAAGTCGTAAATTGTTTCACTTTTTCTTAGCTGTTTCTCATTACATTATACTCCAAAGGATAATGTCAAACGCTTTAGACAGAATTGATTTAACATGAAATAAATTCACTCAGATAACTTATAAATTATTTGGATAACATGACATTCTAACAAGTTTTAATGGAAAATAAGACATTGTGTTGATAGACTCAATAAGCGAGAGCTAAAATTTTAACAAGACTCTCCACACCTTGCTCCACCTCAAGAGACTCCACGCCTTGCACTTTGTGAGACTCCATTTCGGAGACTGCATTCTCAGCAATTTACACCAAGCCATCTACTATTCCAACCAAAAGATGTCAGTCTAACTGCTCATCAAATGAGTTTTTAAAACAGCCATCCTTATATTTTCAATTTATTAATTCACTAATAATTTTCAAGTAAAATATCTAAATATGAGACAGATTAATTCAGACTCTATGGTATCTTTTATTTCAAGATCACCGGGATACATCGGATCGAAAGAAGAATGAACCATTGATAAGGAGGCTGTGAAGAGTCAACAAACTAACCCTCATTTATAACATCATTTTTTCTTTAAGAAATGATATCTTTATCTGTCAACCACCATAAAAATTCAATAAAAAAATAAAAATTCATATATTTTAGGTTTAGAATTTGATCATTTTTGTATATCTTCATATGGAGCTTTTCTTCTAAAGGAGATCAAAATAGTCTAAAATGGCCACCACCGACCCACCACCCAGTCATCTTCATAAACAATACGTCGTTGATATGTCTAAATGTCGAATTGATTAATAAATAATATATAAATAGTTCTGTAAATAACGAGGCGCAATTGGTACCCATATGATTTCCAAATACCACATAGTTATTGTCAAACAGAAAGTCAAGCATCTTTTCAATATCAACTTTTGTTTTTAACAAAATAATTTTGCAAATGGCCTTTGACAAGTCAAGTGCACCGCACATGTAAATTTACTAGATTAAAAAAAATTAATACTTGTCTATGGAGGCAAACATGGTTAGTCAGACTATTAAATACATTTGCCTTACATAATTCCTTGTAATCAGCTGAAAAATGGAAGAAAATCATAATGAAATCTTTCTTTTAGGAAAATATTTTCAGAAAAATATTCAAGATATAATATTCATACATCTGGAATCAGATGTCAGCTATTGAGTTTGTAAGAACGGGGCTCAAAAAGCCCATGCAAGTTCTACAATATCCAAATATATATCCCCTCCTTGTTGTTGATATTGCATCTGTAGAAAATTCGAATTCAAAAGCTTTGGAAATTTAGTAGTTTTAGAAATGGAAAGAACAGAGAATATTTTGTTGATTGTATACAAAAACTTTAATGTATGTGATATATATGTCTCCATGCATTCTTTTTCATATTTTACAGGATGATAATAATTTTTGGTTTGTGTCAGCAGGAAAATAAAGCCGCCAACAAAGAAAATCTTTTTTAATAAAATACATATACGACATACTATATGATATAGTTATAACTGTTCAAATGTCAACTCCAGTGGACGTGCAACAAAGCATACATCAGCATCTTGCATATCCGTTTCAACTATTTGATGACCTTGTTAGCGAATAAAATCTGTCATTAAATCAATCGTTTACTGACGAATTTTTTTAAAATTGTTATGCGATTATTCAAATCCATGGCGGGTAATGATGAGCCGACATGGAGTATTTACTACTCTATGGCACCTGATCCCATCTACGTTCTTTAGAGGTCAATATTTACTATGATCCTGATTAGTATTGTTTCAATTGAATCTTCTTTATTTCTGTCATTATTTTATCCTAGGGAGAGATTGATCTTTTGAATGTTCTTTAACGACAAAATATAAAATTATTTGGTAATGTGAGATGGGCTTTAAAAATATAAATATTAATGATATTTTTCTTCTTTATATTTAAAAATCATTTGCATTTTTACATTCAAAAAAAATAATCTAAAAGAGCGACGCATAGAGAAGAAACATTCCACACAATAGAAAAAACTCCTGTAAATTTTAAGCAGCTCTATATTAATAGTTTACATGTATATTCAAAATAATATAAAAGACTAAAATGTCATACTTCAGCACCCAAGATATTGGATAGTTAGGTGGTAAATTTCAGCACAAAATTTTTGGTCGTAAATTATTCATTTTCTCTCTATACTTTCATACTGAGTAATCTGTCATCTACTATAAGAAAAACACAACAGATTTCAACATGTATTTATAAGAAAGGCAATATTCCAACAGCTTTTCAATGAGTTTTTACTCTAACAATTATGATCCTTAGTACTTGCAAAAAGACTGCAATCTGCTATCTGTTAAGTTTTTTGATTTATGTTTTAGTTCTTTACGCATGCAAACTTTGTCAGAATTCCGATTTATTCCTTCTTTAATACAAATGACACCTTAAGCAACAAAGCTTTATTAAGTAATTTTACCCTCTTCTATTTCAGTGATCGGTTAATTTATTCAAGTTGCACTTCAAATGTTCGTACATAATACAAAATAATTTTTTTTCGATTTGTTCATCCCAAAAAGTTGTTTATTGATGCAAAAAATGAAAAAGGCAGTCAATAAATATTTTTAATAAAAGCAAAATCAATAAGGTAGTTGTTCTGTAAATCAATAAAAACCCTTGAATTTCTTGGACATTGCTATTTTATCTTTCTACATTAATAACATACATTCTTCTAAACAACTTAATAACGTTCATTCATCATACATGCTTTCTAACTTATACCAAACAATCGCGTGACAAAGAAGTACTGATTACTTTTTTTTAATATACAAAAAGTCTTGTTCTTATCAATACAAGTAAGCCATTTATAGAATCATTCCTACTCGTGAATCTTCACAAATTCAAAACATTATTTAAGTAATTAAAAGTAGATGTGAAACAAAGAAATATGAGCTGCATGTTTGACATCAGAAAAACATGTTGCAAATTTGTAATAAACTACTTCAATGACAGAAAAATAGAACATTTATAAACTTCTTTTGTTCATATTTGCTGTGGAAGAAATTTTTGTAAGCTTTGATTGAAGCTAAATTTATTTATTGTCGTCCTGTAGAATAACGATTTCTTATATAATACTGTATATTCGGTTGTAAAGAAATATTTCTTCTGAAAACGTTTTAAAACTTTATTTTGGTCTTATTGGTCATAAGGGTGTAGATTACATACAGACAGGTCATAATAACACATTTTACCAGCAAAATTAAATTCCCAAAAATACAACTCATTTTGCTTAAAAATTAATATAAATAAACTACAAAGCACAACGGCCTCCAAAAACACCTTTTCAGAATGAAAACAAACTTTTAAAGAATATAAATTTCTTTGTGTAAACTAAATTAAATATATATGATAAGTTTAGATGTATGTGTAAACAATTTTCAAAATGTGGTAACCTACGATCAAAAACGGCAATATGGTTATGGTAAATTGGTATTTTTATTGATTAAACTTCATGAATTTTGCATACGAGGCGTGTACTAATGCACGGCTAAAAAGATGTGGTTTTAGGGTAGGTATAATGAGTATATGAATGAAAGACGAACTTATTTAATACAGGAAATGTTTTTGACAATAAAAATATGATGTACAGAGAGAAATTCTACGTGGTATGGCATAATCTAAGGTAATTTAATTTAGCATAACAACAGAGAAAAAAGATTGAGCTTGGACTGTGGAGGGTATAGATGAGTGTTAAGAGACTTGGAGACATCTGTTTACACAAGAATTAGATGCATGGGTGGTACATATTTTTGGACTTCTTTTGGTACATGTATAATCCTCACATTTCACAAATGATAGCAAATAATTGTTTTAAATCAAATTTTTTCTACAACTTAATATTTTCAAGCAGTTATTTTTAAAATTACAAAACTGCTATCCATCCTAAACAGGGTCGCTACCCTTTATATTTAGAATGTAGCTTGTAAGGTGTTTCTAGACAAGATTTTGCTGTAGGAAGCTCTGTTGAGTATTAGGTGTACATTAACATTTCCACTGAGTCACAATGGGGACCCTCAGATAAAATTCACCATTCTGAAACAACAAAAAAGTTTATTTCAAAGTCTAGTAAATTATATTAAGCAAGAACTATCTTATTCAAATCTTTACCCATAGACTCAAATACTCAGTTATACCTGTTATATTATTAAAACAAAACAATACATAAATGTAGGTTATTTTGGAATAATTGACTTAAATTTTGGAATAATTGACTTAAATTCATGTTTATTTTAAAATATCAATACTAACCTCATTGGTAATTTTATATTTCTTTGGCATGTTTACTGCAAATAAAACCAACACCTGCCAAAGCAGAATGAAATGTTAGAGTTAAATATGCATGTATTTTTTTAACTTTGGTAGGGATTTTTCAGACTAAATGCTGTACAAACCTGTCCGCCATCTGCACCTGTCCGAACTAGATACACGCCATCCTCACCAATATTCCTTATTATTCTGTTTTAGAAATAAAAATCAATAAATAAAATTATAAAGATGAATGATATATGTTTTAAAAAAAACTCATATAAAAATAAACTTCTATTTTTCTATGATTGATATCTTTTCCTCCTTATTGTATTTTTTTTTGGGGGGGGGGGGGTAAATGAGAGATTTGGTTGAATTAAGATTTAAATAAAAGAAATGATATGCCATAATATTAATATAATTATAATAATTCATTAATACTAAAAAACGATACGTAACACACAGATGATGGCATTAAAATAATCCCTCTTTCATATAAATTATATTAACACATACAAGTACGTCACATGTCACATCTCGAGACATATCAGCTGAATGCTACTCACTCTTGTGCCCTTTCTTTATCTTCACCTTCGTAGTAAATATTACTCCAATAGTCCTCGCTATCTTCATCTTCATCATCCTATAGCCATATTTCAAATATCATGTAATCGTTAAGTATTGCTAAAGAAACTTTAAATGTATCATATCTAGAAATATTAAAATAAAAATATTCTTGAAATAGTTGAAGGAATTATATTAACATTTAATTCATATAAAGCTTCCACATCTTCGGGAATCAATATTTCTTCATTTAAGATGTTACCAGTTTACTAATAAATGGGGAATGAATTAGTAAATAGACTCATAAATTGATACAATTTGACAACTGTACAGATGTTAATTAATGGATAAGGATAACATTTAGGAATACTGATGACAACTTTTATGACCATTCTACATAACTAAGTATGTTTATCTTTCAAGACACCTGACCCCAACTCTGGAAATTCTACGGGCCAAAGATTTATGCATTTTTCACATATTTGAATTATACAGAGATATTTAGGAATATTTCCATTTCTAATTTTTTTCTCTGTGATAACTGTTTGAAAGTCGGGGGAATTTATTTCTTGATAATTCTGCCGGAATGTAAATTAGGCAGGTCGATAGGTCAGCAGCTGAGGAGGCCTAAAACGCATGCAGATCTCGTGCGCATCTGTTTCTGTATCTGACGCTAAGGAAGCCAAATATGCATGTAAATCTCGGCGGGTGCCTTTGTGTTTGACGTCAGTGTGAAAGGACTATTGAAATTGGCATGGAAGTTTTCGTGTAATTTAAATCTATTAGTCTACATTTTTAATGTCTAAGTCTACAATTTCATTTCACAATGAAATGGAAATATAAGGAATCACTGTCTAGTCGTGAGAGTATGCCAGGGACATCAACAATAGTGGGAAACGTGGGATAATTTTAGGATAACGGGCTTCGCCCGTTATGCAAATTATCCCATGTTTCCCACTATTGATGATGCCCTGGCATACTCTCAAAACTAGACAGTGATTCCTTAAATCAATCACTTTTTGGTTTTCTTTTATCTTTTATAATGAATCAATCGAAATATCAATACATATTTTCATATTCATTGAAAAACCCATCTTTCTAACCTCCTCTGCTGCCACTTTGATATCAGCTATTCTTCTGTCAGAGACTGGAGTGTTTTCTTTATCCTTTGAACCTTTTCGCCTTCCTTTAGAGTGACTTAGAAAATACATCAAAATTCACCTCTGTTTCATTTATCATTAAAACAAAACAATACTTAAATATACTGAACAAATTTTTTTAATTAGGAAATTGGGAGGTTTTGCTTATTTTGATTTTAATTTTGATATATGAAATTTGTAAAACGTTATTAACTTCTTCAGTAGTCTGTATTGCAAAAAATAGAATAATGATGAGTGCCAAATAAATTAGATATAAAAAAAGATTATTTGATAGTACAGTAAATCTTATTTCTCACATTCATGAATGTGATATTGTATATTTGTTTTTTCATTTCATTGTTTGCTTTCCTCATCAAAATCAAAGCGTAACTGCTCCATTCATGATTTTAAAATTGAATGTTGATTACTAATAATAATACTTAAATATTTTAGAAAACATTTTAATTTATGTTTGATGCTCACAAGTTTCTACTGCAATGTATTCCTTATGATGTAAGTATAGTTTACAAAGCTGCTTGCTCAACACAGAAATGACAAATAGTGAGACCTGTAATCTTTCTCTTACCTGTTTGAAAATGTCTCTGTTAACTCTTTCTACAAAGCAGAAGCAGATAATCATGAAATCTTTTATAATTAAACTTGCATAACTTTTAATTAAGTAATTATCTCACCTGGTCAAATTCCCGTTTTGCACACATTTTTTCAATGCCTAAAATTCAAATGTGTACAAAACGAGAACAAACCATGACAACCCTTTTAATATAACATACATTAATGGGTTGCTCAATTCTTAACCAGATTCTTCACCAGATATAAAAGAAATTACATAATATAAAAATGTATTTATGTTCCTCAAATTCTGATATAAACCACAAAATGAATATTTTAACAGTACTTAGAATCACAAAATCGAAGAAAACTGTTTAATTAACAAATGAACTTGAAATATGACATTTTAATAGTATTTAGAATCAGAAAATTAATGAATACTGTTTGATTAATAGTTGAACTTGAGATATGTATATATTCGAGTCAATATGACTATTATTTCGTTCCAGTCTCCATTATTACTTTCTCAACATTTATTATACACTTTGATTGAGTCACAAGACAAAACTTGCTAACATCATTTATTTCGTGTATGACGATATATCAAGGTATACTTTACATGTACTTTAGCCGCCGCGTCTATGGATTCTATTTGTTTGCCCCTTTCTCTTTGTTCATTTTCTAGAGAGAGAAAAATACTTATAAATAGAGGTAGCTACCGGTAAGCTTTTTGCTTCGATCATTATTAAAACTAAAAATTCTTGTCCAAAGAAGATGGGTGAATAAGGCGGGCGAAGTGCCTATAGTACGACAGATAAGAAGTGAACATTTTAATCTCAATTAAATCCAAATTTTATTTGATATTTTGTCTAATATTAAAGTATATTTTATGTAAAATCTCTACAATTTACAAAAATCTCACAAAGACTGAAAACATTTGCCTATGAAAATTAAAGCTTATACACACTGAAAAGAACACAAGAGGCCCAAGGGCCACATCGCCCACCTGAGCACTAAGGGTAGGAAAAAGTAGAAAATGGCTTTTTATTGTAAATTTTAAATCCAAAAGTAGTCCCATCACCAATCATGGATTTCCTATTTTTTAGAAAATAATTTTTTAAAGAATTTTCCTATATCTTTAAAAACTTCGGTCGGCCATTTGGCCCCGCCCTACCCCGGGGGGTCATGATTTGAACAAATTTGAATCTACACTGGCTTCGTCATTCTTGAGAAGATGTTTAAAGAATTTTCCTATATATTTCTATGTAAAACTTTGGTCGGCCATTTTGGCCCCGTCCTACCCCCGGGGGTCATGATTTGAAAAACTTGAATCTACACTACCTGAGGATGTTTCCCCATAAGTTTCATCTTTCCTGGCACAGTGGTTCTTGAGAAGAAGATTTTTAAAATATGCCACCAAATTTTCATTAATTCCCAATTATCTCCCCTTGAATAAGGGCGTGGCCCTTCATTTGAACAAACTTGAATTACCTTCATCCAAGAATACTTTGTGGCAAGTTTGGTATAAATTGGCCCAGCGGTTCTTGAGAAGAAGTCGAAAATGTGAAAAGTTTACAGACGGACAGACAGACAGACAGACGGACGCCGGACAAAATGTGATCAGAAAAGCTCACTTGAGCTTTCAGCTCAGATGATCTAAAAAAAAGGATCATTTTTTCATAATTAAACAACATTTTTCAATATTGGTGGGTCTTTTCTCCATTTTTTTTTAAAGATGATCCTAAAAGAGTGCAATAAAATACACATTTTTTGGTTTACAAAAACATGAAGAGATGACCCACTATACCTTAAAAGTACACTTTTATGACACAACATTAGCATCTTCCCATTAAGTCGCGGGTCATATCACAAACATGATTTAAATGCCTAAATTCACCATGAGTGGTGTAGCATAGTGGTTCACGCGTTAGTCTCAAAGCAGAATGCTATTGATACGTCAGATTTTTATTGCCAGGGTTCGAATCACACGAATATATACCATCTAATAATTTAGGAAAGAAACATTTTTTACGAGATTTTTTTTCTCGAAAAAGTTTTTTTTCCTCACAATTTCAAAAATTTTAATAATTATAAGCTAATTTAATTACTCAATTCACATATTGAATATTATTTCTTAAAAGCTGACGCTATAGGCATTCTGTCCGCCTTATTCACCCATCTTCTTTTTTTTAATGGCTATTGGGTTGAATTTGATTTTGGAAAGAGTATGGCATCAGAAAGTACCGTTCTGGAAATACGAAGTCAATAGTTTTTTCTAGTTTCTTAGTTTGCAGCAGAAAAGCCTTAAATGATGAATTTGTCAATTCCTCCCGAAATGAAATAGAGAACAGTGTTAAAAGTCTTCAATCACTTCAAATTTCGGATATGTTATGAATATTGAAATCTTTTATCTGCTTGTTTGAAAAAGCACGTTTTATAACAATTTTTGGGGCAATGCATTGTGCCTACTTATAATTCATGTTTTGCAAAGTTGATGAAAATAAGGAAATTGCACTTGTTAATCACGTCGTGATTGTCAATTTACAAGGTCAAATAAAAAGTTATCAGAAAATGAAATGATCAGAAAGCATGGCCATGTTTTAATTTTTCGCAACAATTATATTTTTCAGATTTTTTTTTTTGTTGAAAATGGTACCTTCTTCTTTAAAAAAACATGTAAAGGTAATTCAGTTATTTGCTTTGGGGGGAAAATCTGCACTTTGAAATATAAAGATTCTGTAACAGCCCTATTAAATATTATTCAGTGGTATTAAATGATATAGAAAGAATGATTGGGTCCATTTTTAGCTACACAATGGTTAACCCAAAATATATATTTCATCATAACATAATTTGGGACTATGAAGATTGTGTGAGCCTCTTCAATTATTTCAATATAAAGGAGGAATTGCAGGTAAGAGGTGGGTCCTCCAAGAAAAATATGGACGTATGGAAGGGGAAGACGGAAGGACTTCTAATCTCATTTATATACTCCCACATTTTAGGTGGGGAGATACTAGTAATTACAAAAAATTCATCAGTCCTTCAATGCTTTTGGAAATATCTGGAAAGAGTTATGTTAAAAATACAGAACATTGAATATTTGGTGTAATCTACATTTTTTGAAATTCACAATCATTGTTCTTTATTGCATAATTACAATGTATCATTATTAAAAGATAAATTTATGCACTGAGAACAAATTTGTGTCAGAATCATCTCAACTTGAGTTTTTTTTGCATTGTTTACTCACTGACCTTTAACTGGTTGAGAAGTGTCTGCCTGTCGTCGGGGAGGGACTGACGGTTTGTTCTCCTCCTCAGGTAGAGGGGCTGGGGGTCTTTCTTTGTATGCATCCTTTCCCTGCCTCCTTGGGGGAGGGGGAGCAGGTACAGAGATATCCTCATCATCTGACACTACAAAATGGAATACATCATACAACAATAATTGTCTCATGAAATTCTCCAGTTGTACTGGTGTTACTTTTATTTGTATTATAGTTTCTTTTTTATATTGTTAACAATGCTTTTACAAATTTTCACAATTAACTTGAATAAATGACATGTTTCCGCTTCTACACGATATTATTGGTTTTTTCCTACTTCAGCATGAATCAAACTCGGCTGTTTGGCAGGAGAACAATGGAACGTAAATTGCGTTTATAACGAAGCAAAAGTGTCCATCCTGGTCTCTTTGTTATAAGTATATTTCTGCAGTATAATTCTACAGCGTACTGATGAAAGTTTTGCATACCATCATCTTTTCCTTTGAGTTTGAATTTCAGAGCGTAGTCATTGGTTGCTTTGAATGCATTAGTGTCACCGTAAATGTCAGTTTCTATTTCCTAATACGTCATAGATTTTTCGTCCTCTTCTGCAGCCTTCATTTCTCTTTCAGCTTTCCTAAGAAGAAAATAACGATCATTTTTATCTTACTTAAATTGATCTTAATTATAAAGAATGAAGTTTAATATTTTTGCGAATGAAATTCATATAAAAATTGTCAAAAATAAATATTTAATAACTATTAAGAAGAGCATATCATTTTATTTATTTTCACTTTTATTTTGAAAGCATGTAAATGCCATCTTGATTATCTATACTTTTTTATTCTTTTCATATAAATATACATACATATGGTCTATATAAAATGTATAATTTCACTTACTTATGCATATAATAATAATTATCTGCTTTCTGTCCATTAGCTTTCATTAGCTGACTTTTTATACGTCTCATCCATTCCTATTCAAAATAAAAGCACAGGACATTTTGATTGACCTGTTCCAAAAAATAAAATAACATATACTTTTAATCTATATTTTAATTTGTATAGTGAAAGAAGTATTCACTGAGACTTCGACAAATGTACCAATGTACAGCTCTGCAAAGTAATTTAGGTTTTTTTAATGAAAGTATTAAATAACAAAAAAATGTATTTTCTTTCCGCGAATTCAAAAGACCGCGAATTGCTATAAATTGAACAACTGCAATCCTTTCCGGCCGCAAAGCTGACCTGTGTACAGTATAACCTAGATAAACCTGAATTTCTTTCCTTGAACAGCACGTAAGATTGTTTTGATGTGGATTAAGGTAGTCCAATTCTCGGGTACATAAAATTAGCAATTAAGTAATCAAAAATACTCATTAAAGTATCTCTGAATCCACAAAGTAAAGTAAATTTATCCAAAGTATTTCTTTAAAGTTAAAGATTAAAGTTTATCATATTATATAGGGAAAATTGTCAAATCTCAAATATTTTTGCAGAAAAAAAAAGAATTCGAATATCAACAATGCATTTTCTAATTGCAAATTGATCAACAAATATATATTTTAGATTAAAAAACGATAGGTATCCAGACATTCATAGAAATTGTCATGATTTTTATACTTATTTTTTATTTTTGTCTTCTATTTCCGTCGTGAATTGTATAATACATAGTGTGAAAGGCTTTTGCCATCATAGCAAGACACCACAAATCACTTCTCATTTCATGTATATATAAGCATTGGTATCTAAGGCTGGATTCAACAAAAATTAATTTCTCTAAAAAATTATTAATTTTTTCTCCTTTTATAGGGTACAAATGTCAACTTTTATAAAACCTTTTCTAAGACATTCAAAGACCTTGAATCTTATAAAGATGAAAAAATTTCATTTTCAAGGTTCATTTTGGTGCATTTCGAATTAAATATTAATTTTTGGAGTTATCCTTCCTGGCTGAGGATCGGATATCCTTGATAAATAGAATTCCCTCTGCGTTATTTCAAATTTGCCTTCATTTCTTTTTCCGAGCCAGCAGCGAAATAGTAAGTTTTGTACTCTGGGTCGGCATGAACAACTTTGAAGGCGAAGGGTGCCACTTTGGGTGAGATTTTCTCTTGGGCTCGGGCAACTCTGAAATACAATAAATGCATGCACTACACACACATAGAAAGGAGAAAGTGTGTGCTAATACATCTTTGCTAGGTGAGGGTTTCTGATACGTTGCTATCCTCACTGAGAGTGGCGTATCAGAAACCCTTGGCTAGCGAACAGAGCACTAATATATCAAATACAATTTATCATTGAGTCAAATGCTGACTGAAGTTATTCATACGAAACTGAAAGTCCATTAATAATACACTGAATTGACGAAGGATTTTCCTGTTATTTCCTGATCATGACAAGGTGCACTCGGCGGGTGTGAACAGTTGGCAGGGGATGCTTACTCCTCCATGGCACCTGATCACACCTCTGATGTTTTGAGGTCCATGTTTGCTCTGCTCCTATTTTGTATTGTTTTATGGACTTTGATCTGACAGTTCGTCATCTCAATATGTTTCATCAACAGGTGGTTAATTGCATTAGAGAAGTTGAATAATAATATCACTTTTTGTACATATAAAAATTAAGCGCATTTTTGCTCAGAGATAATCTTTTTTTAGAGTTATTTTTGAAATGTTTCCTCAAGTATAAGTGTTTATCATTTATATAATATATAATAAAACTTGCAGTTTTCATTTAGAGAGAGTATTCTGTAAATCAAACTGCATTAGAATTTATTGTTAATTTCATCAAAGTGCTACATGTAGTAAAACTATATCATGTGCGTCGGAAGCAAATTGAAAGCGGGGGGGGGGGG
>PRKT01000287.1:357973-390419 GCA_003671525.1 Saccostrea glomerata
GGTGGGGAGGGGGGCTAAACCAATTAAAGAAAAGCTAAACCCCAATTTTTTTAAGCCTATATTATTTCTTATCTTTACAAAAATGTGAGAGGGGGCTAACCCACACCTCCTTACCCCCTCCCCAGTCCCGACGACTATGTTTACTAAAAAAAATAACACCTTGCTTACGAGTTTAATCCATTCCATGCAAGTAGATTAACTTCATACTTAGCGTTAATATTCATATAATGAATACTTTTTCAAAGGTCCTACTTACGTGTAATACCCATAGAATGTAAATAAGCTTCACGTAAGTGTTATACCCATAAGATTAAATTAGCTTTACATACATGTTATACCCATAGAATGTAAATGAGCTTAAAAGAACGTTTTATATCCATAGAATGTAAAGCTTTACCTATGTGTTATACCTAGAGAATGAAAATTGACTCTAAAGTTACGTACGTGTAATACCATAGAATGTAAATTAGCTTTTCGTATGGGTTATACACATAGAATGTAAATTAACTTTAAAGTTACGCACATTTCATAACCATAGAATGTAAATAAACTTTAAAGTTACGTACGTATTATACCCATAGAATGTAAATTAACTTTAAAGTAACGTACGTGTTATACCCATAGAGTTGAATTAGCTTTAAAGTTACATACGTATTATAACCATAGAATGAAAATTAACTTTAAAATTACAGACGTGTAATACCCATAGAATGTAAATTAGCTTTAAAGTTACGCATGTATTAAACCCATAGAATATAAATTAACTTCAAATGTACCTGCGTGTTATACCTACAGAATGTAAATAATCAATACGTACGTGTTATACCTATAGAATGTAAATTAGCTTTACATACATGTTATACCCATAGAATGTAAATGAGCTTTAAAGTTACGTAGGTGTAATAGCCATGGAATGTAAATTAGCTTAACATACATTTTATACCCATAGAAAGTAAATAAGCTTTACATACATGCTATACCCATAGAATGTAAATGAGTTTTAAAGTTGCGTACATGTTATACCCATAGAATGTCAAGTTTAACTCACGTGTTATAGCCAAGGAATGTAAATTAACTTTAAAGTTACGTACGTGTAATACTCATAGAATGTAAATGAGCTTTAAAGTTACGTACTTGTTATTCCTATAGAATGTAAAGCTTTACATACGTGTTATACCCATGGAATGTAAATTATCTTTAAAGTTACGTAAATGTAATACCCATAGAATGTAAATTAGTTTTATGTACCTGTGATACCAATATAATGTAAATTAGCTATACGTACATGTAATACCCATAGAATGTAAATTAGCTTTACATAGGTGATATACCCATAGAATATAAAAAAGCTTTACGTACGTGTTATACCCATACACTGAAAATAAACTTTAAAGTTACGTATTATACCCACAGAATGTAAATTAGCTTAAAAGTTACGAACAAATAATAACCATAGAATGTAAATTAGCTATTGTTATACCCATAGAATGCAAATTAATTTTAAAGTTACGCACGTATTATACCCATATATATACCCTAGCTATTGACTGTCAAATATCTTTAAAGTTACGTAGGTATAAATTAGCTTTACGTACGTGTTATGCCCACAGAATGTAAATTAACTTTAAAGTTACGTTCGTAGTATACCCATAGAATGTTAATTAATTTTAAAGTTAAGTGCGTGTTATAATCATAGAATATAAATTAGCTTTATATAAGTGTTATTCCCATAGAATGTAAATTAGAATTACATAATTGTATTTTATGTGCAAGATAAAGTAATTTATACCATCTCTGTTAGTCTATTGTTATGAAAGAATTTTTCCGGAATTTTCAATGCCGCGATGAATTCTTGATACTATATTATATTTGTAACTTGATCTTGTTTATCCAGACCACGCTTTCTGATGGAAATAATTTTTGAAGCACCCATATATGGTTTGGGTTTTCATGTTTACAGGATACCACCTGTTAAGTCAAGAGTTTAAGTTAAGCAGGTTCCTGTACTTTGATATGGTCACAGATTTTTTTTTCAAGATTTCACTTCTATATCATGTATATGATTTTTAGTTTTAGCAGGATCTTGACACCCAACATAGCTGAGATTATTCTTCATTGTTGTTATTTATGGTCTGCAGAATTATAAATGATGCAGTATTTTTTATTAATTGCAATGTCTATGAATACTAATTAATGATTAAAAGTCTCCTTGCATGGCTGGAGTTTGTTTTTTAGCCTGATTGCTGGTTTATTTTGGTGCCCCTATATGGTTGGGGTTTATTTTCTAGCTAGCATAATTTCTTTATTATTGTGCCCTTAAAAGTTTGCGCGTTATTGTTATGTAAGATTTTTGTGCAATAATTATTGTTTTTGTTATGGTGCCCCTATATGGTTGGGGTGTGTTATCAAAACTACGAGTACTGGCTTATTATGGCACTCAAATAAGCATATAATTTCTTCACATTAATATTTGTGCCCTGACATTTAGATATGGTATGGCAAATTGTGTGCCTGTTATGTTGGATTAAAAAAAAAATACATACATGTGTTTCTCTGTCCCAGGGTGTATGTTACAACTTAATACAAGCTACTTATGCTCCTATATGTGGGTACCCCCTATATGTTGATAATAAGGATATTTCAACATTTTTGCTATGTACATCTCTTATAGAACTTTAATTTAGCATTCCTGGTAATGTACATTTCAAAATAAGAATTTGATTTCTAATGTCAAAATAAATTTGATAAATAACCTTTTTACTTAGATTGTAAACTTAGATTGCAAATTGCAATTCAAAGTCAAATACTTTCATTTTCAGTTTAAACCTTATATTATTTAAGCGATTTTAGAGTGTGTTGTGATAAAAATCAATGTTGCAAATTGAAAGGTCATGTTGATGTCATTTTTATTGCCCCCAAATTCAAGGGGCATAACAATATGTACTGTGCAAAGTCTCAATGCTAGTTGGTTTCCAATGTATGGATATCGTGGAGGAATACCATTTCATTTCAGTCTCTTGCGAACAATTTATGCATTTTTATGCTGATTTTTTCATCCAGCAATTGTAGCAGCAGTTTTTACAGCAAGTTCTGAATCGCATGAGGTGATGAAGGGGGGGGGGGTGTCTGACGGTCGTGCCGGGTTGTGGGTACCTGCGGATGGCCAGATAGTGGTCCTCAGACGTTAGTTTTAAGGTTGCAAAGCCCATTGATTTATTTCAAATACAGTTGCAACTTCCTGTTGCCTAGCTCCATTTAGTATCATCGTTAGCCTGGTTGCATTCATCTTTGTTTGGGCGTCGCATTGCATTATCAACACTGCAATCAAATTTTAAATATGGATTTAATAGAAATGTTAAAAGTTTCTCTAAATCCAAAATATCAATGCAAATAGACATCCAATTTAGAAGAAATCATGAAAAACACTACTTTCATAAACATGTTTAATCAAGGGAGATAATTCAACACTTGGGTTTTAAAACCCCATGTTGTCCTTTAAATAGGTCACAGGTATCCAATGATTTAAAAAATAGTTGTTTCACGTACATTTTTAAAATTTCTTTGACGAGTAAAACAATATGCGTTTCTCTTTTTGTTGAGTATATTTAGTTATTTTATGTTATAACCAAAATTCATGTATTTCTGGGTATTTAGAGAGTCAAGTAAATTAGTTCATTGATATACACATACTTAGTTGCAATACTATAATAACTACTTAATATTAAGTCACAAGTTATAGATGCAAATTACTTTTCAAATGAACATGAAACTGAAAGCATCAATGAATCTTAAGGAATTTATCAATATTGGAAATCTTTTACATGATTCCAAATTTGCTTTTCTTCAAAGTTCACTAATTTCTGTATGTACCAAAACATAAATAAATAACAATAATAATTAAATTAATGGTAAAATAAAATAAAAATAATTAATAATTTTAAAAAATGGCCTTATTCATAATTTATCTTCCCTCAAAGGGTAGGGAGATCTGAAATGATTTTCATCCCAATGTCAAAAATATTCATGTTTTCTGATCATGTTTGCATAACAAGAGCTGCTCTAATATAAACTTTAAATAAATATTTTATGTCAGCAAAATTCATATGTGTATACACTGTATTATGCTGCTAGAAATAGTGCTTGGATATAAGTTGTCTTAGGCAAAATATTGTTTTCATGTGTGATATTAGGAGGAAATGTCATATTATATATTGTGAGAATATTACATCACCTTTAAAGAATTATTACAAACTGTTGTAGCTACTGAGATTATCCAACAGTCCCATTCAATTCATATTTAGTAAAATGGTAGTTGTAAGAAATCTTCCAAAATAATTTTAATTATGCAATTCATTAAGAGATGGTATTAAGACACCATTAAGGATAAATACTTTACCAGTATAGTGTAATACCTGTAGTATTGATGATAAATATTTTCTTTTATTTCAAAATCATGTTGAATGACTGTACTAATATTATTTATCACTCATACATGTACCAGGATCATCAAACTTTTTCTGTATGTTAAAGATTTTCCTCATAATTAAGTTACTAAAGTATTAACATACATCATGGGACAGACATTACATTATGTACAACCAACTCACATGTAGTGGCAATTCTGTAAAATCATAATTGAAGGATTAACGTGCCCTGTACAATTTAGATTTGAGGGTGTTCCACACCTACAGGTGCACCAAATATTCATTTACCCACATTACTTCATGTTATTTTGATGACATAGTGGTTAATAGAGTATTGAATGATATATTTTGCTTCATAGAATTTAACAAGCAACCTCTTGTAACCATGTCTACACTATTTCCTTATTTTTGTGAGTTTGAGGTATATCACGAAAACCAAGACACAAAAGGATAATCAAAATAAGTATGAGCATATTGATAAACATATACAGAAATACCAAAACAAATTAGGATGGCATGGTCGATTACATTATAATATATGATGACATTTGAAGACCAGCATGTTTTCAAATGTCAGCACAAAAATGCAAGACTATGAAGCAGTTTGTAATGCAAAAATGGCAAGTATTTTAAAGTTAGAAGTAAAGGAAGGGATATAATTCTCTTCCAATTGACCCGTTTTAGCTCTTACTGGTACTTATACATAGCATAATATATTACTGCTGAAATACTTTGAATAATAATAAGGAATATAAATTTCAGTTTTTAAGAAGATGCTGCAATATGTCATTATGTGCTTTCAGTGACTTATTACTAAATAACACATCTGCCTTACAGGTCAATTTAAGCAGTTTAATAGTACTTTTGATTTCAATCTTTAATAGTTAATTAATTTATTTATTATTAATTTTTTATATAGCAGACTCTCTGATGCAGCTGCCTGAATAGTATATCTTTTTGTGGTTTCTTGTTAAGTTATAGCTCGTAATTTAGAAAATGACTGTCTGCGACAACATTTTTGGTAAAATGTAATCTTTGACTTTCCTAGGCAGCATATGTCACATTGTGGAAATATTTAACTTCACTTGTAAAGTTCTACAGTGATTATCTAGGCTGCTATTACTCAGTATGACTGTCTGAGGCAGCATTTCTGGTGACTTATTAAATTTTATTTCATAGAATGGAACAATTTACATTTTTTATTCATACACAAAGTTAGTGATCTTTTATTAAACCCTATTTTCTAGCGTAGGTCAATCTAAATGTACATCAATATGACTGTCTGAGGCAGCATAGTCAATGGGTATCACAATTAACATCATTACAATTGTATGACATTGTTATAATACTTTGTGTAGAGTGAAGTCTGTCTGAGGCAGCATAGTTGATGACCTTGTTTTATATGCTTTTAAGTCTAGTTTGAACTTTATATGTGTATTTAAACCCACTGTATATGTTACTCTGTTTTGTTTTCAGTGTAAAATAACTGATAGTAAGACTGCCTGAGGAGTTAAAAATTTGTATGTGCCTTTTTAATATATTGTATATCTAATATTATTTGTTTTCATTGTAAAACAATTGATATCAGTATGACTGTCTGAGGCTGTATACATGTAGTTGATTTCATAGGCAGTTGAAAATTTGTAGGAGTATTTGAATCTATTGTGTTTATAACTATGTTTGTTTAAAACAATTGACATCAATATGAATGTCTGAGCCAGCATAGTTGATTTCATATACAGTTGAAAATTGGTATGTGTATTTAAATCTATTGTATGTATTACTATGTTTGTTTTCAGTGTAAAACAATGGACATCAGTATGACTGTCTGAGGCGGCATACTTGATTTAATATACAGTTGAAAATTTGTATGTGTATTTAAATCTATTGTATATATTACTATGTTTGTTTTCAGTGTAAAACAATTACAATCATTATGACTGTCTGAGTCGGCATAGTTGATTTAGTATTCAGTTGAAAATTTGTATGTGTATTTAAATCTATTGTATATATTACTATGTTTGTTTTCAGTGCAAAACAATTAAAATCATTATGACTGTCTGAGGCGGCATACTTGATTTAATATACAGTTGAAAATTTGTATGTGTTTTTAAATCTATTGTATATATTACTATGTTTGTTTTCAGTGTTAAACAATTAAAATCATTATGACTGTCTGAGGCGGCATACTTGATTTAAGGATTTAAATCCCTATTGATACCAAATTCTCTACCCTTAAATGTCCGTCAAGTACACAATACTCTGATATTAAGCATTTTATAGTGGAAAAGGATTGCCCACAAGAAATTTTCAAAAAGTTCATTAATTAAGCAGTAGTAAATTAACAAAGATTGCATTGAAGTCTATGGGGAAAAGCGTTTTTTCAAAACAAAAATTCAATTAATTTGAATATCGATAAATCCTGTGGTGGAAAGATGCATTGAAATATTATAAATAGAATGATAACTAAAAACAATTTTTTCACCAGCTAAATTTTTTTAATTGATTTTTTTAATTAATTAAAAAAAGGGAGATAACTCTTACCAAAATTCAAGGTCATTAATTAGGACACATCCCTCTTAACACACTTATAGTAATAAATGGGAAGTATGTCTAAATAAACTGAGTATTCAATGCCTACATATCTGTTACATGTATGTCTTCAATTTCATTGAATTTCTTCCTATTAGGGATTGAAGACCTTAATATACAGTTGAAAATTTGTATGTGTATTTAAATCTATTGTATATATTACTATGTTTGTTTTCAGTGTAAAACAATTAAAATCATTATGACTGTCTGAGGCGGCATACTTGATTTAATATACAGTTGAAAATTTTGTATGTGTATTTAAATCTATTGTATATATTACTATGTTTGTTTTCAGTGTAAAATAATTGACATCAGTATGACTGTCTGAGGCGGCATACTTGATTTAATATACAGTTGAAAATTTTGTATGTGTATTTGAATCTATTGTATATATTACTATGTTTGTTTTCAGTGCAAAACAATGGACATCAGTATGACTGTCTGAGGCAGCATAACTGATTATTTAACTCATTGCATATATCAATCTATTTGTTTTCAGAGTAAAATAATTAACATCCGTACATGTATGCCTGTCTGATGCAATATAATTCATATCCTTGTTGTATATGCATTTAAGTCTAGTCTAACATTCGTATGTGTATAGATAAATCTATTGTACATAATACTGTTCTCAATGTAAAATAATTGACATCAGGTGTGACAGTGTGAGGCAGCATAGTTGAGGACCTTGTTTTATATGCATGTAGGACTATTTTAAAATTATAGGTATGTTTAAACCCATTGTATATATTACTTTTTTCAGCATAAAATAATTTACATCAGTATGACTGTCTGAGGCAGCATAGTTGGTGACCTTGTTCTATATTCTTTTAAGATTAGTTTAAAATTCATATGTTCAATTAATCTTACCAATATGTTACAGTTAAATATGAAGATAAATATGAAGTCATTTGAAACTATTCAAAATTTTAACTCAATGATAGATAGTATTTGTTGCCAATGTGACACAATGTGAATATGTCACATATTTCAAGGGAATATGAATGCAATAATAGGTTTAGGTCTGCAAACAACAATTAGAACCCATCAAAATTCTGAAAGATTGTTGGAAGATTTGATCTCCAAAGAACTTCATAGATATTGTCAATTTATAGGAAATATATATTAAATTTTTCATCTGATGGTTTTGGGTATATGTTAGTCTGTCTGTCCTACTTGTGAGATGTTGATGTTTCTCATTCGTCTCCTCTGGATGGGGCACTTGTCCATAACTTGTTAGTTATCGACAAGTTTGTGGTGTGTTTGTTCTCCCATCTTTTTTGCAAATTCTTCTAGTCATATTTGTATTTGTTCCTTATGTATATTAATATCCTTATAAATGATATATTCAAATATGGTCATATGTAACTTTTGTACATATTGGTTAATTTGTTTGGCATTACAATAAATGCTCATTTACAACAAACATTTTGTTTTGATATTTGCAAAAAACAGAGCAGAGTAGACTCATTCGTGGAGAAAATAAATTTTTTGAGGAAGGTGGAAGACGATGGTATAATTGTATTGATGTGCAAGATAAAGTAATTTATACCATCTCTGTTGGTCTATTGTTATGAAAGAATTTTTCCGGTATTTTCAATGCCGCGATGAATTCTTGATACTATATTATATTTGTAACTTGATCTTGTTCATCCAGACCACGCTTTCTGATGGAAATAATTTTTGACCCACCACCTCCCCTGCAACCACTTAATAATATATACTCAATTGTATTTGATTAAATTATGTACACTTACAGTTGAGTTATTGTATGTTATTTGTTTTTGCAATTGATATGTGTTAATAATGTTATAATAATATATCATCATAATTATTTTGTTGTTTATATATAGTATGCATATATTTACATTGATGTTGCTCCCTGATCTGATATGTTAACAATGTAACAATATTGTATTTAATTTTTCGTGTGTTTCACATCCTTTTTAGAATTTGGCGTGTTTGTTCTCCCATTTTTTTTTGCAAATTCTGCTAGTCATATTTGTATCTTTCCTTATGTATACTAATATCCTTATAAATGATATATTCAAATATGGTCATATGTAACTTTTGTACATATTGGTTAATTTGTTTGGCATTACAATAAATGCTCATTTACAACAAACATTTTGTTTTGATATTTGCAAAAAACAGAGCAGAGTAGACTCATTCGTGGAGAAAATAAATTATTTGAGGAAGTTGGAAGACGATGGTACAAGTGTTATACTTATAGTGTTTCTGCTGCTACATGTCTGTGATGGCGGATATAACAGAAACACTATGGTAAATTCCGCACGTTTAATCAGTTAGTGGTCGCCAAATATATGACAATAATACAGTGACTTACAGACAATAGTATAACACGTCTTGTCGGTTCAGCAATAAGCACAAGAGAGAGAGTGTTACGTCATAGTCCGCATCATTGCTGGATACGTGATCGGAGGCTACCGGGGAATTCGTCCCCGGCTCCTCCAGGACCACTACACTCCTCCCCATTTTATAACAGGGCGTCCCAGCCCGTAAGATATATACCATGGGACAACTAAGATGTACAAACAATAAAAATTAACACCTAACAGGGCCTATCTTACATTACATACACATGCATTCACACAATAATAAAGCTTTAAACAATAATGTCTCTATAATAATAAAAATCACAGATTTAACAGTTCATATCACACACAGTATCTCATCCTCCGCGTCGTCTCGGAACACCACGAGGTCCCTCATTGTTACAATCCGACTCTTGTCGTCTACCAAGTGGTCCAACGTTGATACATCTGGATAGGCTCTGCATAGTACATCAAAGGCGACATCTATAGTGCGGCCAAGAAATCAGGACTATCTGCTCCCGATTCAGGTAAACTCAGGTAGGTATTCCGGGCTGCTATGGCATAACTAATCTAAAAGGATCCCCTCAACTGGGGTCCAAAGAATACTCTAAAGTTCCTGAAGACAAGACCCGATAGCAAGGCGACGTCCTGTCCCCTCGCTGCGGCGACTCGACGGTAAACTTCTCCGATGAGCCTGGGGCCCATCGGCGCCTCAACTCCACAAGGAAAATCAGGACTGTCCGACTCGGTCCGTAGGAATAGCTCTGACTCCCGACAACGGGGTCGCAGACATATCCGCGATCTGACCTCCTTTTCCAAAGAATACGGGTCTGCCAGACTCCACCCAGAGCCTCACCTGCTCCGGTCCACCAGTGAAACCACGGATAAAGATAGGCACTAGGATGGGAACAAACATCCCGTCAATCAGGGTAAGGCAATCTTGTGTAGGGTCGCGGCCCAAAGGGTCGTCCGCTGTTCCCTTCACAACCAATATCATCCTGGTACTGAACGTTGCCTGGCGGAAGAACTCCGCCAGCACAAACCTCTGGCACCTCTGAGTGGCTGGACCGGAATAATCCAGTCCAATCTCCCCTATCACAAAGTTCTTGTTCTACACGCTCCCACTACGCGGGCTACATCTGCCTGCAGAACAAAGTCCGCACACTCAGGGGAAATCCCCTGAGCCACAACCCACTGCGGATTGCCCAAGTCCGAGAGGGGCTCCTCTCGGAAACCGTATGTCTTATATCTCTGCTAGGCGGAGCTTCCGCCCTCGAAGATAAACTCATCAACTTCCTTAGAATCACTTATGAACCTACAAAGACAGGTAAGATTATCAAACCTATGTCTAACTTGCTATTTCATGTACAAGTCTACCTACGCACCCCGGATGGAACCAGTCCCGACAGTTGTCGCACTGCACCATCATTCCCTTGGGATTAGACTGTAGGCAAACACAATATTTCTTGGCTCTAGTCCCCCTAGTGGCTCTAGGTCTCTTGAGCGATTGGGGTTGTTTAGATTGATCTAATCTTTCCCTTACCCGTTTGCGAGTACCCATATACGAACCTACTGACTCCGCTTGTTTGGGGCTAACTTTTGAGTGACCCCCATTGCCCGGGCTCTCAGGACTAATTCCTGAGTCTGCCGACCCCAGCGGTGCTACCACATCATGCGTAGGAGAACTCTCCCCATCTCGGGCTACTGACTGTCCGGGCAACTTATTCTTATAGTTTATTAACCATTTGGGGAGTTGCCTGGACTCGCACCTTTTAAGCTTGTCATGGTGCATGACCTTGACCTCGCGCCGAGATTTGATAACAAATATTGTGTCCGATTTGGCCTCGATTATTATCCCAGGACCCCTCCATACTGACTCTACCTTTTTTACCGCATTGCGGCGCCAGTAGACCAAATCTCCGACCTTGAACTTATTGGTACGGACCTTAATGTCATGAGACCTTTTCATTGCCTTTTGCGTGACTTTTAGTTTTCCGCGGGCAATGTCGTGCGCGCTCTGAACATTTTCTTCTAGATAACGTACATACTTGTCGACCTCAACCTCCTCCCCATTTTGAAAATACGTGGAAGGCGGTGGGGCGAACATCAAGGTTGCTGGTATATTTACTTCTCTACCCAGCATGAGACGATTTGGAGTGTATCCAGTATAGCGGTTTACCGCGGACCGCAACGCTCCAGCCAATAGGCCTAGGTACTTAACCCATGACTTGGGCTGGCCATCTACGTTGCAACGAACCGCGTCCATTAGAGTGCGGTTATAGCGCTCTACCTGGCCATTCCCTGACGGACGGTAGGGTGTGGTCCTGGCTTTATGGATCCCTAGCATGGCACAAATCTTACAGAACAGCTCGCTCTCGAAATTACGGCCCTGATCTGTGAAGATTTCGTAAGGATAGCCAAATCGAGAAAAGAAGTCATTGATAGCGGAACGGGCGGTAACTTCCGCTGTCTTAGACGGAAGCGGAATACACTTTACCCACTTTGAAAAGTTGTCTACCATCATAAGTATGTATTCGTTCCCGCTATCAGTTCGGGGAAGCGGCCCGAGAAAGTCTAAATGTACACTTACCATCGGGCTTCCGGCTTGGTAGCTCTTGAGCTCGGATCTGTTCAGCAACGAACCTCGCTTATTCCTAGCACATACGTCGCAAGTCTTGACATATAACTTTATGTCCTTAGTCATCCATCACCAGTAAAACTGTTGTTTAATGCGTTCTTTAGTTCTCTGGATTCCCTGGTGACCAGAGGATGGTATGTCGTGACATAAGTGCATGATCTCGGATCGGATACTCCGCGGCACTAGGAGCCGACGGGGCGCATCCGAGTCATCGGGTTCTCGCCAAACAACTCCTGTCTCGTCGAGATAGAAACAGTCTCGCTCCAGAAGATAGCACTTTTCTTCCGGACTACAGATAATTAAGTCACTTTCGGTAGGTAGGTCCCCAGACTCTAAGTAGTCTTAGGTACACTATAGCTTTGTCATTTTTCTGCTTCTGAGCTAGGTCTGCGGGACTGTATGAAGATAGCGAGATTCCCGCAGTGTCACCTGTTACCTGACAGACTTGAGGACTAGCTGTCTCTATCTTGGGATCTAAACTCGACACCCCATTGACATTAATCTGGAAACTGGGGAGTGCAGACGCACTCACAGGCAAAGGAGTATCTTCCCAAGGACTAGAAACAATGGCCTGACGAAGGGTGGGATCTTACGAATCACAGTTACCCCCCTCAGCGGACGGACTTACCGCTGGCACAGGCGCTTCGTCAAAGAGTTGGGACAAAGGAATTACATCGTCTATTTCGGTGTTAAAGTCATGCCAGCGCTCGTGGGCTCGGCGGCAATAACGGCATTCGCCGCAGGGCAAGTCTTCGACCCTAATTCTCGTCGAGTACCCATGGCATGAATCAGGTATGTCCCGGGACAGAGCGTCGGTATGCTTCTTTCCCGGGCAGTGTACGATCCGTATGTGTAACTGGCCCAGTTCCTCGAGCCATCGAGCAATCTGGTTCTGCAGATGCTTGAAGTTCATCAGCCAGACCAGGCTATGATGATCGGTCCTGACTGTGAACTCACGACTCAGCAGTTAAAGGCGGAATTGTCTGTTAAACTTAATTACCGCCAATAGCTCTTTACGAGTAGTACAATACCTGCGCTGTTCTGCGGATAGCACAGCACTCCAATACCCAATGGTTCTTTCTTTCCCACCTTGGACTTGGCTTAATTCCTCGCCTACGGCATAATCCGAGGCGTCAGTGTCCAGGATGAAATGACCTGTACTGTTCGGTATCGCTAGAACTGGAGGTTTAGTGATTAACTGAATGAGTTCCTTGAAAGCATTATGCTGCTCGTCACCCCACCGAAAACCACTTTTTCCGGTAACCGCATACAGCGGAGCCGCAATTCTGGAGAAGTGAGGGATGAAACTACGGTGATAATTGGCGAAGCCAAGAAAGCGCTCCACGCCCTCAACATCACGCGGAACAGGCCAGTCACGCACTGACTCGATGTACTGATCCCCCATCTCAACTCCGTGCTCGCTCACGGTTCTACCAAGAAAATCGACCTTAGTCTTAAACAGCTCGCATTTCCGAGGCTTGAATTTAAGGCCATATGCTCGGAACCGCTCAAACACTTGTCGTAGGTTGTCAAGGTGAGCGTGTGCGGAAGATCCAAGGACTAGGATATCGTCTAAGAAAGCTAAGGCTATCTTCCAGTTAAGTCTGTGTAACACCAAATTTATGGCCCTAGCGAAGGTCGCGGGGGCATTACACAAACCAAACCCCATTCTAGTAAATTCGAATAAGCCGTACTTTGTTATAAAGGCAGTCTTTTTCTGGTCTTCCGGAGCTATCTTAACTTGCCAGTAAGCCGCGTTAGTGTCGAGCTTGGAGAACCAGCGGTTTCCCGCTAGCGTGTCCATACACTCCTCGATGAGTAGCAGAGGGTACGTGTCCTTGACTGTCACCTTATTTAAGGCTCTATAATCCACGCACCAACGGACGCTGCCATCCTTCTTCCGGACCAGCACTGGGGCGGACGCCCAGTCTGAAGAAGATTGCTGTATAACTCCGGCTTTTAACATCTTATCGAGATGACCCTCCTCCTCCCCTTGAAAAACAGCGGGGGTGCGTCGCATCCGCTGCTTGACAGGAGACGCGTTACTGGTGTCTATTCGGTGTTCGATCTCGGAAAAACTTCCGAGATCAAGGTCATCAGTAGCAAAGACGTCGGCAAATTTTTTGACTAGCTCCGCTGCCTGAGATCTGACTTCCACAGGCGCGGTCTTGTTTAACTGCTCTAAGAGTGGGGCGATATGGTCATAAGTCTTATCCCCCTCAAAGGTTACACGCCGCACTGTGGGTCTAGCATCATCGACTAGATCGGCGGCGACTGCTCTCCCCACCTTAGTGCCGGTCTTAACAATATGACCTCGGTCTATCAAGTTCAGAACACACAGCTTGGCTCTCTTTCCTGCAGTGTTATATGTCCGCGAAGCTACTATACCAGGCAGAAATATGCTGGCTGGCTCCAGCATAAACTCTGGCATATCGGGATTAAGGGTACTCTCGATGATTTGAGCAGTGTGCGGGTGGATCCGCACTCTGCGGACTGAAACCGCATCAAGTACTGGTACTGACTCATCAACACTCATAGCAAATGTAGTGTCAATGCCCTTGACCCTTAAAGTACATGAAAGTTCTACACCATGCTTACGCAGGAAATCTATTCCTAAAAGCATCTCATCCTGCAGAGAACCAACATAGATCAGGTGAGCAAAATCATAATCCCCGATGCGTATGTTAAGACAACCGAGGTACTGAGCGGTCATACCAGCTCCCTTGCCAGCTAGCCTAACATTAGTATTGCTTATAACTTCGGGCTGCGGCCTCAAAGACTTGTTAACTTCGCTTGATATTATGGTTATATCGGCTGCTGTGTCGATGGTTGCTTTTACTTGTTGGCCTCCTACTCTTACCGGAATACGCCACGCCCCTGAACCAATGGTTTGATTACCGGACCTAACAGACGGAATTACATAGGTCGCGTTCACATTCGGTTTATAGAACTTGACACTTGTTTCATGGTCTGACGCACTATGTTTGTCTTTCGATTTGTTACTGGTCGACTTAAGACAAGGCTTAGGGGTCCCCGATCTACGCCGTCGCTGGCGGATCGGGCAGTCGCCAAGCAAGTGCCCTGGCTCTTGGCACTCAAAGCATATAATAGGTTTCGGTGCGCGAGAACGGCCCCTATCCGGTGACGGATCCCTCGAGGACCCTCGCGCTGGACTTGATCCTCGGGTGCTGTCCTCCGAGTCACTGGAGTAATGTTTCTTTTCTGAGGCCCAATCCAGCGACTCGGAGCGGTCCCTGCTGGCACGGTGGTCAGAGTGGTCCCTGCTGGCACGGCGAGGACGGTCCTCGCTGGCACGATCATAGGAACGGTCCCTGCTGGCACGATCAGGGGAACGGCCCCCGCTGGCACGATTAGAGCGATCCCTTGACTCCTAGCGCTCTCTGCGTGCCACGTAAAGATCTTGACACTCAGAATCTGATCTGGCCCGATAATAACCCGGATTTGATGACTGACTCCGGTCATTATGACGGTCTCTAGAGAGCGACCTTACCGCTCTCGGCCGGCGGGCTAAAGCTCTGCGACTAAGCTGATAAGTTTTAACTCACTTAATCGCTTCTTCTAGAGTCCCTGGTGGATTATTAATTAACTGCTGCCCCGCCTCGCCGTCATTACACCCAAGAGCAAAACGAACGACTATTTGCTCCTGGAAAATCTCTGGCGAAGTACCGCCACCAAACGCTTTCTGGGCAGTGTCCATAACTCGATCCCACCATTGCTCTATAGCTTCGTCCGCTCGCTGGCAGATAGAATTGAATTCCAGCTGTGAGGTGGCTCTGAGGGAAGTTTTTCCGAATCTGTCCTCCATCCGGAGAACGACCTCTCGGAAACTTAACAGCGCGCCTCGTCGCCTGAGGATATCAAAGTACTTAAGAGCTGCCCCCTCTAGCGTAAGACTTAGGGCAAACAGAGAGTCGGGATCGCTCCACTGATGATACTCGGCAATAGTGGAGAACTTTGAGTAAAATGGTCCCCATTCTACATCCCCGTTATATCTCACCCCTTTGACCTCGGCCAGAATATTCTTACTGGCACAGCTACGGGTACCAGCGGAAAGTAAACTTGGCAATTGGCTCTGGCTCGCGGCGGTCATTAGCGAATGACCCTGTACTGCATTATGCAAACCCCCATAACTGGGTACAAACGACGGACTTCCCCCTAATGTAACTGACTCCCCAACCAACCTACCATAGTGGCCAGCGCCCTGACCACTCGAGTTAGCAAAACTAGGATGCTCGGACGCTGAGGGCAATGTCGCGGAAGTACCCACTCGGGTGCACCATGCAACCTGACCCGCGGGACCGGTGGGCCCGTGCTGGGAAGCACTGGGTAATCAGCCCCCCTGACGCGAATGAACCCAAAGTAATAGTGCTCGGCAATCCCGAGACTAAACTGTCATTACCAAGTGATGGTAGGGAATGACCTTGAGACATGTTTACACTGTGTCCCCCCACAGAAACAGGTACAGATTCTCCGCTATGTGCGGACACAACTGGGGTACTTGCAGGCATCTGATGTCCGGGTAGTGCGCTAGGGACCCAAGGACTCCCCTGGCTACTAGTCACTACTGGCTGATTGACTTTATTATCCTGCATGGGCGGAGGTGACTGGGGCTGACTGGCCTTCATTAATTCAGCCAACATTTGTGTGATATTACTCAATTGGCCCCCCATATTTGTCTCCATAGACCCAATGTCGGATCCTATAGACCCCAGCTGCGCTGATACACTGCTGACACTAGTCCCAAGGGCATCAATATCCCCTCTCAGGGCCCCCATATCTTGACCTAGGGTATCCACACTTTTATGTACTATACCAAGGTCACCTTGAATTTGGCCCATTTCCCCTTGGATTCGGTCAACCGCTCCCTCCAGTATCTGCTGTCGTTCCTGGAGGAGGGAATAAAACGCGGACCATCCAGGTGATTCCCCTGGACCCTCCGAAATAGCTCCCTGAGTTAGTGACATGTCCCCCTCCCCATATGCTGAGTAATATTATCCGGGGCACACACCCCCTGGGGCATCGCTGTACTAGCAACACCTGGGACAAACTTCACACTCTGAGCAGGCGGGACTTTCCCTGGACTGCACTCTAACGGGGTACCTATCAGACCAATCCGGTCTCCTCCCCTCCGCGAGCATGCCAGCCCCCCTCGGGTCTCAAAGTCCCCCTACCCAGACCAAACGAGCTAATCTCACGGTCCATTACACACCAAACCACAAATTTATTAAATGTACATAAAAATACCTCGCGGCTAATCCGCTGTAAGTATAAAACAATAAACCAAATACACAAAGACTTTAACCTTATAAATTTACATTACATAATAAAAAGTCACAAAAATTCAAGATGGCGACGGCACTAACTAACACGTGGTTAGGCCGGCACCCCGCTGCCCAGACAAAAAACCCTGGATCACAGCGCCAATATAGTGTTTCTGCTGCTACATGTCTATGATGGCGGATATAACAGAAACACTATGGTAAATTCCGCACGTTTAATCAGTTAGTGGTCGCCAAATATATGACAATAATACAGTGACTTACAGACAACAGGATAACACGTCTTGTGGGTTCGACAATCAGCACAAGAGAGAGAGTGTTACGTCATAGTCCGCATCATTGCTGGATACGTGATCGGAGGCTACCGGGGAATTCGTCCCCGGCTCCTCCAGGACCACTACATACCAATAGAATGTAAATTAGCTTTAAAGTTACGTACGTGTTATACCCATAAAGGGTGAACTTCCCCGCTGGTCGGGTACTGTATTCATTTTTAAAATAATAAATACATCCTCCACTGAGAACCATATAAATTTGGGGCCCTGTAAAAGTAGTAACTAAAAGCTTTAAATACATATATGATGGCTTGTAATTTTTTTTTATCTAAATTGTTCATATCAATATCTGGATTATGAAAAATATTGTAGGTGTAATGTAGAAGGCTATTTAAGAGAGAGAGAGACTCATATCTAAATTTTCCTAATCTGCTTATAAAGCTTTGTTTTCTTAACCAACCACTGTAACTGTAGTCTTCTAGTGGAAGATCCTGACAACCTTCAGAAAAAAAAAATCACAAATATTTATAGTATCCGTCGTGACTACTTCAGATCTCCAAACCATGAGGCACACATGTCTTGCACTAATTTACATTTTTCAGTTTAATTAGTCGTGTATTCATTAAGAAAAGAAAATTGCAAGAATAGTAAAAATTATAATGATATGGTATGTTTACACTACTGAAGTCAGAAAGCATTATTATATGATAAAATAAACATTTCAAATTTATTTTCCCCCGTGGGGATCCAGGTTAGAATAGGTCCTCAGTACCCCCTTGCTTGTCGTAAAAGGCGACTAAATGGGCGAGGATGAGATGAGGATGAGACCGTGTCACAGCAGGTGTGGCACGATAAAGATCCATCCCTGCCGTAAGTGCTGAGCATAGGCCTAAATTTTCAGCCTTTCACCGGCAATGGTGACGTCTCCATGTAAGTGAAATATTCTCGAGAGGGACGTTAAACAGTATATAATCAATCAATCAGTCAAATTTAAATCATAGGTATCCAGGCTTTTGTAGAAATCGCATATTTATAAATATAAGGTACCCTATAAGTTTTGTTTATTTACTTCGCTTATTTTACAATGCAAAGTGTATAATTAAAGTATCTCAATTTCTTTATGATATATGTAACTTTAACATACTACCGTGGACTAAAAATTCGACTTTTATAAGACTTTCTAAGAAGTTTAAAGAACCTTGAAGCACATTGAGATGTATAAAATGAAAAATTGATTTATTTTTAAAGCTTCATTTTGAGACTTTTTGAAATTAATTATAGATTAAAGAGTTATCCTTCCTGGCTGAGGATCGATGTACACTCTTTAAAGTGCGTTGCTACATGCACGAAAAAGAACAAATCATAGTAAGCAAAGAGATCTTTTCTTTTTCTTTTAAAAAAAAATTTATTTATTTATTTTTGAAAATTGTATGAAAACTCTCAGTGAGCTGACATTTATTAGTATATATGCCTATAATAAAGAAGACTAAGTGAGACAATGTATTATTTTTGGATTGTACCCTGGACCTATAGCCTCTTTTGATAACCTAATTATAGAAAGACACTACATACTAGCATACATGTATCGGTCCCTGGTTATACATTATATAGATTTTCTTACTTTTTTTTCTCAATTTAGAACAGATGTTACAATTATTCTCTCTGGAGAAGACTTAACACCAACTGTTACAGGTTAGTGGGTAAATTCAGTTCACTCTGTGCTCTTTTCGAAACATTTTTGAAAAAAAAAAAACTTAAAGAGGGTAAATGAATTAAGATCAAACAATTTTGCCATGATAACTCTAATTGTGTACTTTTGGGGGAAACACTGGAAGGTATACGTATTTCATTTTTCAAGTCAAAGGAGAAAAATTTCACAGAATAATCCTTTTTCGAAACCTGTGACATGATATTAAATCCCCTCCAAATAAAAATTTTATCATCCGTCCTCCAAGTCGATGTTTTAATGTTTGTAGGTGTTATGCAGAAATTCGACTTTTGACCTTTTTAGTGCTTTTTTTCCTTCATGGAGAATTTATATATACAAATGCTTCTTTGTTGTATAAAGTAATCTTTAATATTCCCAAAATGGAGATATTTTCCTTTGACGACTGAATTTATTAATTTTTGGGGGGGTTCAATGAAATATAGGGAGATAAAGAACAGAATTCAAGCTCAAAAGTCAGTTAAACAATATGAAATAGGAGCAAAGCAAACATGGACCTCCAAATTATTAGAGGTGAAAATCAGATAAGGGGGGAGTGAGCATCACTTGGAGACTGGTCACTCCTGTTTGTTATAATCCGAAAAATACGTAAAAAAAAATCAATCAAAAATTCAGTGCGTACATGTATTCTATAATGGTCTAACAATTTGTATGACAATTTACATGTAAGCACTTCTTATATAAATAAACAACCACAGCAAAACACACAAAAGTATTAATCTTTTCTGTATTCTGAATGGGGTTTATATATTCCTTTTTGCTAATGTACAGGCTTGTGTGAAGTCACAGATTTAACCTGAGGTGCAAAGTGTGGGTAGACAAGGAGCTTCCTCTCCATAGGTATTGGGGGAGGGGTTCAAAGGAATCAAATTTTCCAAACTCAGACCTTTACAATTTAATTTTACCAATGAAAATAACATTGTAGACGTATTTACATCGTGATGTGAAGACCACTGAACAAATCTAAGAACTTCTAACTTTTCCCTTTAGTCTGCTTAGAAGATATGGAAACTTACCTACTGAATAATCAAAATTCGATCAACACGTTGAATTTCCTACTAACTAAATAAAACTCAAATTATCAATTTCGTTTCCAGTACTTATTATGGACTCCTGTTGCTTTCGATGAAATTTTCTGATACGGACTTAATATTAATAACACTTGAACTTTGGCTTCAAAATTTCCAGCTAAGGGAATAGTTTTGTCCTTATATATAAAGCAAAACATAATCTGATGGGTATAAAAGTGCTATTTGCTAAGAAAGCTTAATGTTTTGGCATTTGCAACAAAATAAATCAATAGGTACGATTTATTATCAACTCCCCTCCATTTATTCAATTTAATTTTTATTCTTGAGAAAATGATGTGCAGGTTACAACTTTTTTTGACTTATGGAATATACGCAACTGGTATTTCCTGCTGACTTATGATCCGCCATTGCAGTGACAATACTATCAGGTAATTCATTTAATTAATACACGTTTTTATAAATAGATGTGTATTTTTTTTAATTTGAAAGTAACTTAATCTACAATATTAAAGATCCCCCTAGAACTGGTAAGAGATTATATAGTTCCATTCCAAACAAAAAGTTAATATCACAATTACATTCTCCCTCCTCTCACAACACTTTCAAAATTTCGTATATCATAATTCTTTGTAGATATTATAATTCTTTGTAGAAATAGAAAAACTTGTTAAGAATTAAAATTAATTTCCAAAACCTGTTAATTAAGCATTTTTTTTTTAATTCAAGTAAAACTTATTTATCAATCTTTATATACAGAATGGACCATATTCCCCGTCTATCAGAGGTCCTGTATGTTGGTCTGTGTCGTAAAATAGGGACACCGGCAGAAGTGGCCATCAGGAGGGACGTAGGGGACATGAAGGAGATGATAAGCAGACCTGTTGATAATTATGAGGGCTTTGCTGCGATGAATAGTGGTAGTTATAGAGAGGGGTTTAGGTTGAAATCATCTGACATTGATATAATGCACTGGATTTGTCGATTTAAGCTAATAACTGACATATCTCAGTCCAGGATCTATAATACATCGAAACATTTTATCCTACTAATGGAAGACTTAGACACACCACCAGGGTTTGTAAGACTACGCCTTCTGACACCACAAAACTCCTTATGTCTTGTAGAATTTAATGGCGGGGTTTATATGTCAGGTTCTCTTTGGAGAGAATTGTATTTTCAGTGCTTCACAAATCACAGATACTTCCAGCAGAAAAATATCCGTAACCATGGTCCATGTGTTTCTGGTTTTGATGGAACTCTTGAATTTGATCAAGCTGCTTGTTTTGCCAGTATACATTGGCCTAAAGAGACGAGAGATTGGGTTGATAGATGTCAGAGACACACCTGGCCACCTGTACTTGTGTTGGAAAAAATATTAAGAAATGGTTTTCACTGCGTGCCAATTGAAAGTAAAATTGTTTCAACTTCTAATGAATTAGAATGGAGATTATCATTTTCTGAAGCCGAACAACAACTAGTATGTACCATGAATCATACACAATTTTTATGTTACGGACTTCTGAAAATATTTCTAAAGGAAGTTATCAATTTTAGGAAAGAACCATTGTTGTGTTCATATTTCATGAAGACCACTATGTTCTGGATGATACAAAAGGGACATTTGATATGGTGTCCGAACAATTTACTTGATTGCTTCTGGAAGTGTTATAAATATCTTATTTATTGTGTTTATGAAGGAGATTTTCCTAATTTTTTTATTCCACAAAACAACATGTTCATAAACAAAGTGGTTGCAGATACACGTGCCTCTCTTTTACAACAGCTTTATCAGTATTACAGAATGGGTGTGACTTGTTTACTGCTGAGTCCGACTCTAAAATCAATACTTGAACCAGCCCTCAGTAGCCCGTCCTTTGTGTTATCCCCTGCTGAGGGAGAATTTATAAGTATTGCAGATAGGGACTTATGTGGCATGACGGAAATTTTTAACATTGTTATTTGGCGTAATCATATGGTGGATATTTACCTTTATTTGAAATCCAATGCTATACTATCAAGCTTTTCATGCTCTCCATACCAATTACTTACATTACAGTATGTTAAATCTGATATACTTGTTCAATTAGCCTTCAAAGTAGCAAACAATAATTCATCTTGCAAATATAAAAATGTCTACATCTTAGATCGAGTGATTTGTAATATGCTAAAATTAGCAGGTAGCCTAGGCCCCATTTCCTTTTTGTTATTTCTAGCATTATATTACTATAGAACAGCGAAGTATGAAAAAGCACTACACATTATCTATCTTAGTAAACAAAGACTGTCAGAGGACAATATTATATACTTTAATACTGTCGACAGGCACAGGTACATTGAAACTGTAGGTAATCTCCCTTTGTCCAAAAGGATGAATAAAGCTTGGGTGAAAAATATAATTTTACGCAACAATATTCTATACATAGAAGAGTTATGTTTAGAACAATATTGGAGTCTTCAAAACGGAACGCCATACTTAAGTTTATCACCAAATGTTTTAACTGAGTTGTTGTCTGTGTTATCTCAGTGTAGACTGGGTAATAGATCTCACTGTTTGCAGTCACTGATCTACCTACAGACACTGCTGCTGTCTGATGATAATGTGTATGCTCCTTTTGAAACAAGAGACATATCCTGGCAGATACTAGGGATCTGTCAGCAAGTTGTGGGGGACTTATACGGAGCTTTACAGTCTTATGAAATGTCACTTAGACAGTATCAACATAACAAAATACAGGAAGCTACATTGATAAGAATTGAGTGTGTAAAAGAACAACAACATAGAATTATGCAGGCGTAGTCAAAGGAAAAGCTGTTGTATTTCCTTACATGTTTGTGCTTCAAAAACTATGAAATGGATAATATTTTGCTACACTGATTGTTTGATCACTTTTTGTTCAAGATTTTAGATAAGAAATAAAAGATGAAAATTCTTTAAAATATTATTTCACTTCTCATCAAATGTTCTTTGTTGATCTGCAAATGTATGTAAATTTTCATTTTTTTAGGTCAATAATATTATTGGGTTTCGTTATTATAGAAGTTGCTGAACATTAAACGTATAATAATTTAAGTTTGACTGTTAATCAAATGAGTTGAATGCAAATTTTGTTTTGTTGTTTATGGCCTCGCCGCCAAATAGCCGTCCTTTTAATTTCAGTATTTTAATCCACTGATAATTGATTGATGAAATATAAGGAATTGAAGAACAGCATTCAAGCCCAAAAGTCCAGGAAACAATACAAAATGGGGGCAAAGCATTTCACTGTCTGGCCGATATAATTTGAACACAATCGGCACAGGTTTATAAATTAATTAATAAATTTAATAATAAGTAAAAGTTTATGAATGAGATTGGAGCTGGTGCACCGATTGATGTTTTAATTGTAAATTCGCTTCCGGTTTTAAATTGAAATTTAGATCCCTTTGTTAGGTATGGACAAGAATCTTGTCTCACAGAACTACAAGAACTACTCCTTCAAAGACACTATTCCAGACGATTGATTCAAAACGGAATAAGCAAAGCAAAATTTCAAGAAAGAAAAGCTCTTCTTACCGTTAAAAATAAATCGGTTAATAATGTCATACCATATCGTTTCAACGCATAACCCAAGAAATCCAGAGATTTTTAACATTATTAGAAATAATTTGCCTATCTTAGGCATGTTTTCATTTTTTTTTTTATCAAAAAACAAATTTTTTGGTATGAACAAATTAAAAAAAAAGGATTGTGTGCTGTGCACCAACTTAGATAAACTTAACATAACAGCTTGAACAGGTTCATTATTCAAACAATACATGTATTTATATTACAATACATGTATTTATATTGTATTTATATATACATATATTATTGCAGTGATCCAAAGTAGAATGATGTGAAACTTAACAAAAATAAACTATATATATAATTATATCACTACAGCCTTATAAAACACCTTTGAAAATGCAAACGAACTTTTAAAGAATACAAAATTCTTAAGTTTTGTGTAATCTAACTGGATTAAATATGTAGAATAATTTTAAATGTAAGCTATTTAAAAAATGTTGTCACCTATGATCCAAAACGGAAATATGATTATAGCAAACTTGTATTTTTATTGATTAAACATCAATTTATATGTTTTCGCAAGGCTGCGCTTAATAAAAACTCATGATTTTCGCATACGAGACGTGTACTAGTGCACGGCTGTAGAGGTTTGGTTTTGGGGTAGGTATCATGTTGTGAATTTTGAATGTACTGGTGGGGAGGGGGGGTAAATAGAAGGTTGTCATGTTGTAAATTGTGCATTTACCTCCCCTTATTAAATTTAAAATTTACAACATGATATAGATATAATGAGTATATGAATGAAACTAATCCAGTTCAGGAAATGTTTTTGACAAGAAAATATTATGTACAGACTCATGAGAAATTATACATAGTATGACATAATCTAAGGTACTTAAATTTACCATAACAACGATGAAAAAAGGTCGAGCTTGGACTGCAGAGGTAAGAGACGTGTTTTGTGATGTTCCCTTAGAGACACCTGTTTAAACCAGAAATTAAATGCATGGTTGGGGCATATTTTGGACTTGTTTTGGAATAAACCTCACGTTTCATAAATGATTATTGCAAATATTTTTAAATTAACATTTTTTCTACAACTTATCATTAATTTTCAACAGATTTTTTTTAAAAAATGTACAACAGAATATTATAAATACTGCTAACCTTAAAGAGGGCTGCTACCCTTTACATTTAGAGTGGAGCTTGTAAGGTGTTTCTAGACAAGATTTTGCTGTAGGAAGCTCTGTAGAGTATTAGGTGTACATTAACATTTCCACTGAGTCACAATGGGGACCCTCCTTCTTGAGATAAAATTCACCGTTCTGAAACAGGCAGAAAAGTTTATTTCAAAGTCTGATTAACTGTATTTAAGCAAGAAATATCTTATTCAAATCTTTACATAAAGACTAAATACTTGAACAGTTAAACCTGAAGTGTTACTTGTTTTAATATACATGTAATTTTGGAAGTTTTTACTTAAATTGATGTACATGCAGCTTAAGTAAATATCAATACTGACCTCGTTGGTAATTTTATATTTCTTTGGCATGTTTTCTGCAAATACAACCAAAACCTGCCAAAGCAAAATTAAATTTTAGACTCATATAATTATGCATATTTTTTGCAAGATCTATTTAACTTTTGTAGGGATTTTTCAGATAAAATGCTGTACAAACCTGTCCGCCATCTGCACCTGTTCGAACTAGATACACGCCATCCTCACCAATATTCCTTATAATTCTGTTTTAGAAATAAAAATAAATACTACAGATGAATGAAATATGTTTTTAATAAAGCTCATAGAAAAATAATAAACTTTTATTTTTCTATGATTGCAAATTTTTCATCCTATTTAAATTCTTTTGTTTTTTTGGGGTTGTTTTTTTGTTTGTTTGTTTTTTTTTGTAAATTACAGATTTGGTTGAATCAAGATTTGAATAAAAAAAATTGAAATGCAATTAAGATGATTATAATAATTTATAAACACTACAAAAAGGTATGTAAAACACAGATATTGCAAATGATGACATTGAAATAACCCTTCTTTCATATATAATAACGCATACATGTACATTACATTTCACATCTCGAGACATATCAGCTGAATGCTACTCACTCTTGTGCCCTTTCCTTATCATCACCTTCGTAGTAAATATTACTCCAATAGTCCTCGCTATCTTCATCTTCATCATCCTATAGTAAACCATATTTCAAATATCGTGTAATCGTTAAGTATTATATTGCTACAGAAACCTTAAATGTGAAAGAAAAAATTAAAACGACAATTTTTTTGAAATAGCTGAAGGAATTATACTTAAATTTATTTGTATTTAATCCATATAAATTCCACATTCTCTGGAATCAATATTTCTTCGAATGAGATGATGTTAAAAAACATTTATGATGATTTTACAGAAGTAAGTATGTTTATTTTTAAGGTTTCGTCAAGGGTCAACATTTCGAAAAAATTATTTTACAAAAGCTCCAAAACTATGAGAGGTATAAAGGTAAAACTTTTACAGTTAATAGATATATCAATAATAAACGCATAGAAAGTATCATTTGAAAACAAATGCACTGTATTTTAAAAAATATATTATTGAGAAAATTTGTATCAAAAAAATAAGCATAAAAAGAAAAATGCACCTGCATTCCTTCTGTCCTTTTTGTGAAAACCATATTTGCAGAAATGATATATGTTTATCAATGCAGGGCAAGTTGAATGTAAATGGTCTCTGAGAGGCTGTTATTGAAAGCATGACATGTATAAAGAGAAGTAATAAAAGTTTAAGTTTGATAAATCTTTAGAAATGTTGTTAAGCTAGATTAACAAAGGGACAGAACTCGAATTAAAGTATATAAATTTCAATCAAGGCCATTCAACTTTAACAAGGGTCCATAAGAGAGGCATGAAAGATATGCAATTGCGACAAAGGCAGTTATCAATTGTGAAATAAAATTGTTTAAAGTAAAATACAGAACAAGTTTTGGTGCTTTTGAATGCAGCATTACAATAATGCATTTTATGATATGAATGAAACATCAAGTAAGATGTGTATTTGTTTATACATATTTACAGTTGTACACATGCTATATGACAAAACTCAAGGTAAGTAAATATGAATGATGACTAAATAAATTTTGAGTCAAAAAATACAGTTGATTGAAAGCATTACAATGAACAATTCATGCAGTAAAATCTGGGGGGCATACCCGACATAGGTAACATGCACCATAGTAGAATTGTACATTGTCTGTCAAATCCACATAATATATGTATTAGGACCAGCAGCATCCTCACCTATTCGGATATCACTTCTCTTAAGGGGCTTGACATGGAGGATAACTTAAAACCCAACTAAAACAATAGCAATGTGTGCATAGTAATTTTGGACCTCAATGGTTCTTTAGTAACAGTTGACATAGATAGGATTCCCCAAATTTTATTTTAGTTAACTACATGTAGATATCTAGCAAGGCTAGCTACTATTTTGATGGTTATATATATCAAAGGGTTCAGGTTTAGTAAAATGGGGTCATAGGCATGTTTCGCATTTATATTCTGTGTTGTCATTTTGGTTTAGTTAAAATTATACATAAAGGAAATAAAAGAAGGTCAGGCTGTTCGTGCATTTGGAAGCTGTCTCTAGTGTACATGAGCATAAATCATGAATTTCTCTAACAGCGCCTCTACCTTAATTGAGAAGGTTTGATAATAAGGTTTCAGAATATAAGCACATATACATTTAAAGGGGCTGGGTAGTTGTGGCCATTTTTAGACTATTTTGATCTCCTTTAGAAGAAGAGCTCAATATAAAGATATAACAAAATGATCAATTTTTTTAAAACTAAAATTTATGAAATTTTTCTAGGCCAAATGATAGTTGACAGCTTAAGATATCATATCCGAAAAAGTAAATTTTATCTGGTGATTATTAATTGTTGACCCCCAAGCCTCTTTAATGTCTTCTCATCCCTTAACTGCATTAAGGCCATGCATCTTATATAGTTGTTTAGTAAATGAAAAGTTTTTTGTACCATCTTAAGTTAACATGAAAAATCAGGTTAACTTTTTTTACTAATTTATTTATTATATAGATTATTTAACAAATGTAATAATAATAATAACTAGAGCAAAGCTCGTTGCAAAGCAACGAGTAGGTCTTCCGTCCGGTTTTGACCGGAAGTGCTGGAAGTGACGGAACAAAAGAAAGCATTGAGCTAAGTAGTCTCCAGTGACTTTATAATTTCAATTTTGTATCAAAACCTTCAAAATAAGCTATTTTTTGCTACTTCCGGTTTGACCGGAAGTGACGACGACGGACGGTAAAACTACTTTTTATGGTCCCAGAGACATATGTCACCCAAAAACTTGTCAAGAACGGCAAAAAACGCGTTTTCCGACCACTTCCGGTTTGGCCGGAAGTGACGACGCCGGACGTATTTTGTCGACTTCAATAGATTAAACTTGACATTTTGAACAACTTTTCTTCTTTGATGTATAACAAATTCTAAATACTTTTTGAGATATATAGGAAAAACATTCGGCCCCTCTAGACCCCTAATTTAAAGGGCCAGCCCTTTTTTCGGGGTTTCATTTGAAAGATCTTGGAATTCTATCCTTTTTTTTCTTCTACATGTTTTAGCAAAATATTTCTAGGTAAAAAGTTATCGTAGAAAAGGTGTTAAAAATTTTGAAATTCTTGATAGGTCTATTTTCGGGCCATAGCGAGCGTTGCTCTAGCATCACTGAAAATTTCATGCTTCTGTGTTGAGTGGTTTTTCAGAAAACTGCCGGACAAAGTGACCCTCTGAAAATCACTAAAACGCGAAAATCTCAAAACCGGAAGTGATGTCATCAAAACAAAAAAATATATGTCTAGATTTTTTCATGCTCTTTCAGTCCTGAAAGTTTCATGAAAATCGAGCTAGCCGTTTTCGAGAACTCGCGTGCACAAAATCGGTAAGAAAAAAAACAATAATAATAATAACTAGAGCCGAGCTCGTTGCAAAGCAACGAGTAGGTCTTCCGTCCTGTTTGACCGGAAGTAACTTTTACTTAAAAAAAAATTAAGAGTGATGAAGTCCCAAAATGGTTTAATCCTATAAATCTATGTTAATTATTGCAAAATTAAGCCATTTTCGGCAACTTCCGGTTTGACCGGAAGTGACGACGACGGACGGGAAATTAAGATTTAAGCTTCCAGTGACATATGATATCCAAAAACCTGTCAAGATCAGCAAAAATATGCAATTTTTGACTACTTCCGGTTTGACCGGAAGTGACGTCGCCGGACGTATTTTGACGACGCCATTAGATAAATCTTGATATTTTAAACAACTTTGCTTTTTTGAGGTATTAAAAATTCTCAATACTTTTTGAGATATAAAGGAAAAACTTTCGGCCTCTTTTGGCCCTTTATTATAGGGGCCAGCCCCTTATCGTTGATATTTTTCGAAAGATCGTGACATTCTCTACAACTTTTGTTCTATATGTCTTTACAAAATATTAACGTGTAAAAAGATATTGCAAAAAATGTGTGAAAAATTTCTAAATTCCCGATAGATCTTTTTTCGAGCCATAGCGAGCGCCGACGTGCTGCACTTCCGGAGAATAAGAAAGGTGTGTGTCACGTCAGCACATGTTGCTCTATCATCGCTGAAAATCTTACGTTTCTGTCTAAAAGCACTTTTGAGAAAAATGCTGGACAAAGTGACCCTCTGAAAATCACAAAATCGCGGAAATCTCGAAACCGGAAGTGACGTCATATGAAAAAAAATTATATATCAGGTTTGATTGATGTTTCATCAGTCCTGAAAGTTTCATGAAAATCGAGCGAGCCGTTTCCGAGAAATCGCGTGCACAAAATCGGTAAGAAAAAAAACAATAATAAAAATAACTAGAGCCGAGGTCGTTGCAAAGCAACGAGTAGGTCTTCCGTCCTGTTTGACCGGAAGTGCACCTGTAACTTTCATTTAAAAAAAAGAGTAATGAAGTTCAAAAATGGTTTAATCTTCCAAATCTTTATGAATTAATGCAATATTAAGCCATTTTTGGCCACTTCCGGTTTGACCGGAAGTGACTTCGACGGACGGAAAATTAAGATTTAAGCTTCTAGTGACATATGTTACCCAAAAACCTGTCAAGAACGCCAAAAAAATGCAATTTTGGACTACTTCCTGTTTGACCTGAAGTGACGTCGCCGGACGTATTTCGACGACGCCATTCGATAAAGCTTGATATTTAGAACAACTTTGCTTCTTTGACGTGTTACAAATTCTCAATACTTTTTGAGATATAAAGGAAAAACTTTCGGCCCCTTTTAGACCCTTTATTGTAGGGGCCAGCCCCTTTTCGTTGATATCTTTCGAAAGATCGTGACATTCTCCACAACTTTTGTTCTATATGTTTTTACAAAATATTAACTTGTTAAAAGATATTGCAAAAAATGTGTTAAAAAATTCTAAATTCCAAATAGGTCTTTTTTCGAGCCATAGCGAGCGCCGACGTGCGGCACATCCGGAGAAAAAGAGTGGTGTGTGACAAAAGAGCACACATTGCTCTATCATCGCTGAAAATCTCATGTTTCTGTCTTAAGGCATTTTTGAGAAAAATGATGGACAATGAGACCCCCTGATAATCACTAAATCGCAGAAATCTCGAAACCGGAAGTGACGTCATCAAAACAAAAAAAATATATATCAGGTTTGTTTGATGTTCTATCAGTCCTGAAAGTTTCATCAAAATCGAATGAGGCGTTTTTGAGAAATCATTCACACAAAATCGGTAAGAAAAAAAAAATAATAATAACTAGAGCTGAGCTCGTTGCAAAGCAACGAGTAGGTCTTCCGTCCTGTTTGACCGGAAGTACATCTGCAACTTTCATTTTTAAAAAAAATGAGTAATGAAGTATAAAAATGGTTTAATCCTCCAAATCTATATCAATTGTTGCAATATTAAGCCATTTTTGGCTTCTTCCGGTTTGACCGGAAGTGACGTCGCCAGACGTATTTTGACGACCCCATAAGATAAAGCTTGACATTCTGAACAACTTTGCTTCTTTGACGTATTAAAAATTCTCAATACTTTTTGAGATATAAAAGAAAAACTTTCGGCTCCTTTTAGCCCTTTATTATAGGGGCCAGCCCTTAATTGTTGATATTTTTAAAAGATCGTGACATTCTCTATAACTTTTGTTCTATATGTCTTTACAAAATGTTTACATGTAAAAAGATATTGCAGAAAAGGTGTCAGAAATTTCTAAATCCTCGATAGGACTTTTTTCGAGCCATGGCGAGCGCCGACGTGCCTCACTTCCGGAGAAAAAGAGTGGTGTGTGACATATCAGCACACGTTGCTCTATCATCGCTGAAAATTTAATGTTTCTGTCTAAAGGCATTTTAGAGAAAAATGATGGACAATGAGACCCCTGAAAATCACTAAATCGCGGAAATCTCAAAACCGGAAGTGACGTCATCAAAACAAAAAATTACTTTCAGCTTTGTTTGATGTTCTATCTGTCCTGAAAGTTTCATGAAAATCTATCCAGCCGTTTTCGAGAAATCGAGTGCACAAAATCGGTAAGAAAAAAAAACAATAATAACTAGATGAGATCTCGTTGTGAACAACGAGTGGGTCTTCCGTTCGATTCTTGATGAGATGAGATAAGATTTTGTCTATGATTGAGATTTTTTTACAATGATAATTTTCTTAAGAAAAACGATTGTGCTGCCGTGATGGTATTTTTTAAATATTGAACGTTAAACTGTCATAAATTTAAATTCTGGCCCCTCTTGGCCCTTTATGTAAGGGACCAGCCCTTTTTTTCTTCAAATCATCTGAAAGATATCATGCTTTTTAACACTTTTTGTTCAACAAGTGTTCAGAGATTGTTTTTCATTTTCGAGTTATTAGCAAATCAAATATTTAGGGGCGAACCCTTCAACTCCCTAATGGGGACGTTTAGCGAAAAATGAAAGGTTTCATATTGTTCAGAAAATGATTTTGAACATCTTTTGTTCAATATTACTTCTCAAAATATTTCTCACTTTCGAGATACCAAGCGTCAAAGATTTAGCATTCTGGCCCATTGTGGCCCCTAATTATGTACCATACGACATAAAAATCATAATATATAGTTGTAAATGGTTGAGATAAACATCTTTGCTTCAGTAATGTATTACGAAATATAAAGTGCTGAAGAGTTATCGATTGAAGACATTTGGCCCCTCTTGGCCCTTAATTTCACTGCACAGCCCCTTTTTCTTGATTTCGACTTTAAGCTCTTAGAATTTTGAACACTTTCTGTTCAACAACTATTCAGAGATTCATTTTCGTTTTCGAGTTATTCGCAAAAGAAATATTTAGGGGCCAACCCTTCAACTCCCTAATGGGGACGTTAAGCAAAACATGAAAGGTTGCATAATGTTTAGAACATGATTTTAAACATCTTTTGTTCAATATTGCTTCTCAAAATATTTCTCACTTACGAGATATAAAGCGTCAAAGATTTAGCATTCTGGCCCCTTGTGGCCCCTAATCATGTACCATACGACATGAAAATCATAATATAT
>PRKT01000287.1:396537-416636 GCA_003671525.1 Saccostrea glomerata
GGGGGGGGGGTATAATGAGACTTATAAAGCTTAAATTGGGGGTTTTTTTGTCAGTGTTGGTTTCTGCTGTGTCTCTAATTTATGAAATAAAAAGAGTTGCTATTTCACACAGATAAAAGTTGCTTTAGTTAAAATTCTATATTCACTGTTTTTAAACTCACAAAAGGTAAATTGTTCAGGTAACTAGTTTTCTTTATCACTAAAACACTAAGGGCGAGATTACCTAACTACCTAACAGCAGGGAGGGGGGTTAGACACATATTGTTCCACAGGCTAGTTTACAATCCAAGGGGGGGGGGTGATGGACACATATTGTTCCACAGGCTAGGTTACAATCCAATCCATTTCCTACAATATTTTCTTTTTAATAGTATGCGCCTACTGTTGGAAATTAAAACACATATGCATATCTAAGGGGCATTTTCCCCATTGAAAATATCAGTTCAAACCCAGTTGCCATTTGCATGTAATATGATAGGTTTTTATCCCTCATCTGAGCAGTAACAATTGTAGCATAATTAATTAATGTTACTTTACACATTTATCTCGTTTGGGATTAAGATGCATTAGTCGGTGCATATACATATACATGCAGTTTCCATCCATGCTTTAGCTAGTGGGTACAAATACAGGTTAGCTAGGGGATACAAATACAAATCCGCATGTGTGTAGGAGTTAAAGATTCATAGTACTAAGATTAGATAAACTTCTCAAGCATTTTAGGGTATTAGATAAAGGATAGGTTTCCACTTACTAAGCATATTAATTTTCATGCTCTCTATCATATATCCATTTTCTACAGGCTTAAAAAAATTTTGAAGTCTATAATTTTAATAACCTATTCCATAGCATATTTTTGCAGGGGGGGGGGGGGCTTAAGGTGTGAAAAGATCATGCATTTTTGATAGAGCATCAGCTGGTAAGGGGTTTAGAATAAAGGATTTTGTCATATGTGCCTTCAATGTCTGCTGAAGTCCAACTACATTTGCAAATGAGCGGTAAATACAAAGTCCTCTATTGTGTGTCTTGGTTTGAAAGGTACTTATTATATACAAGATTTAATCAATTTTAAATGATCCTTGGAGGAGCTTGTTTTCAAAAATAAGTAGTACATATATAACATCATTCCATCAGAACTGGCAAGATACATTACCAAATATCACAAACGTGTTATGCAGTTTACAAATTGGGAATGTAACACTTATAAAACTATTGGGGGGGGGGGTTAGGAGTAAAGGTGCTCACTCATCTTTTTTGTAATCTCTGCAACAAAGTATTTTACAAATCACCTAAAGAATAAATAAATATGAACTAAAATTCAAATTAATAAACAAAAGTAAATAAATGAATAAAGGGGTTAAGTCTAAATAAAACGTATTTTGTACATAATTTTCTTACATTAGTCCAGGTAGTTGTTCTTTTTTGCCAGCTGGATATTAATAATAAATTCAGAGACCTTAAGCAATATACAAGTAACCTGGAAAGATAAAGTTAGGAGGGGGCGTTAGGCACGATTTATTAGAAGGGATACCAGAAGTATTTTAATGCAGGATAGTTAGTTCTACAGTGGGTTGGAAATGAGAGAAAGTGATGTTCATTATGGATGGGTTGCTGAGGGTTTTGAGTAGACTAGGAGTCCATGGTGGGTGGTTAAATTGAAGTTGCCTACCCCCACCAGGTGGTGGTGGGCACCTACGGCGCCCATGTGGCGAAATCGTCACCTTCAATTTAACCATTGAACTGTTGAATTTGTTGACTTTTTGTGGTTGATGTTGATATATGTGATGGTTGATGTTGATATATGTGATGTTGACTTTGAAAATTATATCTTATACAATGTAAAGCTAAAGCAAAATAATATAATTAAAAGATATTTTGTGTTGAAATGTGTCCGTAGCACGAATGAGGTCAACCCAGCGTGCTACTTTTCCCGTCAGGGAGGGCACAACTTATGTTGATTTTGGGGTATGCCATTTTGCCGGCTGCCCCACTGTTGTGTAGACCATTGTGGACAATACCTGCCAACTCGAATAAAACATTAAACTTAAATACTTAACATTTGTTTATTATATATAGGTCTTTGATAGCACGTACGTAAAGCTTTACATTCTATGGATATAAAACATGGTATACCCATAGAATGTAAATTAACTTTAAAGTTACTTACGTATTATACCCATAGAATGTAAATTAACATTAAAGTTACGTACGTTTTATACCCATTTAATGTAAAGTTATTTTAAAGTAACGTACGTGTTATACCCAGAGAATGTAAATTATCTTTAAAGTTACGTACGTATTATACCTATAGAATGTAAATTAACTTTAAAGTTACATACGTGTTATACCTATAGAATGTAAATAAGCTTTACGTACGTGTTATACCCATAGAATGTAAATTAGCTTTACATACATTTTATACCCATAGAATGTAAATTATACCATCGTCTTCCACCTTCCTCAAATAATTTATTTTCTCCACGAATGAGTCTACTCTGCTCTGTTTTTTGCAAATATCAAAACAAATGTTTGTTGTAAATGAGCATTTATTGTAATGCCAAACAAATTAACCAAATATGTACAAAAGTTACATATGACCATATTTGAATATATCCTTTATAAGGATATTAATATACATAAGGAAAAAATACAAATATGACTAGAAGAATTTGCAAGAAAGATGGGAGAACAAACACGCCAAATTCTAAAAAGGATGTGAAACACATGATAATTAAATACAATATTGTTACATGTACATTGTTAACATCAGATCAGAGAACAACATCAATGTAAATATATGTATACTATATATTAACAACCAAATAATTATGATGATGTATTATTATAACATTATTAACACATATCAATTGAAAAAACAAATAACATACAATAACTCCACTGTAAGTGTACATAATTTAATCAAATACAATTGAGTATATATTGAGTGGTTGCAGGGGAGGTGGTGGGTCAAAAATTATTTCCATCAGAAAGCGTGGTCTGGATAAACAAGATCAAGTTACAAATATAATATAGTATCAAGAATTCATCGCGGCATTGAAAATTCCGGAAAAATTCTCTCATAACAATAGACTTACAGAGATGGTATAAATTACTTTATGTTGCACATAAATACAATTATACCATCGTCTTCCACCTTCCTCAAATAATTTATTTTCTCCACGAATGAGTCTACTCTGCTCTGTTTTTTGCAAATATCAAAACAAATGTTTGTTGTAAATGAGCATTTATTGTAATGCCAAACAAAGTAACCAAATATGTACAAAAGTTACATATGACCATATTTGAATATATCCTTTATAAGGATATTAATATACATAAGGAAAAAATACAAATATGACTAGAAGAATTTGCAAGAAAGATGGGAGAACAAACACGCCACAAACTTGTCGATAACTAACAAGTTATGGACAAGTGCCCCATCCAGAGGAGACGAATGAGAAACATCAACATCTCACAAGTAGGACAGACAGACTAACATTATACACATTGTGTCACATTGGCAACAAATACTATCTATCGTTGAGTTAAATTTTGAAAAGTTTTAAATGACTTTTGAGATCAAATATCGTTTCTCATCTTCATATTTAACTGTAACATATTGTTAATATTAATTGAACATATGAATTTTAAACTAATCTTAAAAGAATATAGAACAAGGTCACCAACTATGCTGCCTCAAACAGTCATACTGATGTAAATTATTTTATGCTGAATACAGAGTAATATATACAATAGGTTTAAACACACTTATAATTTTAAAATAGTTCTAAATGCATATAAAACAAGGTCCTCAACTATGCTGCCTCACACTGTCACACCTGATTTCAATTATTTTACACTGAAAACAGAGTATAATGTACAATAGATTTATATATATATATATATATATATATATATATATATATATATATATATATATACATACGAATGATAGACTAGACTTAAATGCATATACAACAAGGTTATGAATTATACTGCATCAGACAGCCATACATGTACTGATGTTAATTATTTTACTCTGAAAACAATAGATTAATATATGCAATGGATTTAAATAATCAACTATGCTGCCTCAGTCAGTCATACTGATGTCAATTGTTTTACACTGAAAACAAACGTAGTACTATAATTATACAATAGATTAAAATACACATACAAATTTTCAACTGTATATTAAATCAAGTACGCCGCCTCAGACAGTCATACTGATGTCAATTGTTTTACACTGAAAACAAACATAGTAATATATTAATAGATTTAAATACACATACAAATTTTTAACTGTATATTAAATCAAGTATGCCGCCTCAGACAGTCATACTGATGTCAATTGTTTTACACTGAAAACAAACATAGTAATATATACAGTAGATTTAAATACACATACAAATTTTTAACTGTATATTAAATCAAGTATGCCGCCTTAGACAGTCATACTGATGTCAATTGTTTTACACTGAAAACAAACATAGTAATATATACAATAGATTTAAATACACATACAAATATTCAACTGTATATTAAATCAAGTATGCCGCCTCAGACAGTCATACTGATGTCAATTGTTTTACACTGAAAACAAACATAGTAATTTATACAATAGATTTATATACACATACCAATTTTCAACTGTATATAAAATCAACTATGCAGGCTCAGACAGTCATACTGATGTCAATTGTTTTAAACAAACATAGTAATTTATACAATAGATTTAAATACACGTACAAATATTCAATTGTATATTAAATCGAGTATGCCGCCTCAGACAGTCATACTGATGTCAATTGTTTTACACTGAAAACAAACATAGTAATTTATACAATAGATTTATATACACATACCAATTTTCAACTGTATATAAAATCAACTATGCTGGCTCAGACAGTCATACTGATATCAATTGTTTTACACTGAAAACAAACAATATAATATATACAATATATTAAAATGCACATACAAATTTTCAACTGCGTATAAAATCAACTATGCTGCCTCAGACCGTCATACTGATATCAATTATTATATACTAAAAACATTGTAATATATATAATGGGCTTTAAAACACATCCTCAGGCAGTCTTACTAATGTCAGTTATTTTACTTTGAGAACAAATCAGAGTAACATATACAGTGGGTTTAAATACACAAATAAAGTTCAAACTAGTCTTAAAAGCATATAAAACAAGGGCATCAACTATGCTGCCTCAGACAGTCATAGTGATGCAGGTTGAACTTCACTCTACACAAAGTATTATAACAATGTCATACAATTGTAATGACGTCATTGTTAATTGTGTTACCCATTGACTATGCTGCCTCAGACATTCATATTGATGTACATTTAGATTGACCTACACTAGGAAATAGGGTTTAATAAAAGATCACAAACTTTGTGTATGAATAAAAAATGTAAATTGTTCCATTCTATGAAATACAATATAAGTCACCAGAAATGTTGCCTCAGAGAGTCATACTGAGTAGTAGCAGCCTAGATAATCACTGTAGAACTTTACAAGTGGAGTCAAATATTTCCACATATGCTGCCTCGGAAAGTCAAAGATTACATCTTACCAAAAATGTTGTCGCAGACAGTCATTTTCTAAAATACGAGCTATATCTGAACAAGAAACCACAAAAAGATATACTATTCAGCTGCATCAGACAGTCTGCTATATAAAAAATTAATAATAAATAAATAAATAAACTATTAAAGATTGAAATCAAAAGTACTATTAAACTGCTTAAATTGACCTGTAAGGCAGATTTGTTATTTAGTAATGAGTCACTGAAAAGCACATAATGACATATTGCAGCATCTTCTTGAAAGCTGAAATTTATATTCCTTATTATTATTCAAAGTATTTCAGCAGTAATATATTATGCTATGTACAAGTACCAGTAAGAGCTAAAACGGGTCAATTGGAAGAAAATTATATCCCTTCCTTTACTCCTAACTTTGAAATACTTGCCATTTTTGCATTACAAACTGCTTCATAGTCTTGCATTTGAAAACATGCTGATCTTCAAATGTCATCATATATTATAATGTCAAACCGACCATGCCATCCTAATTTGTTTTGGTATTTCTGTATATGTTTATTAATATGCTCATTTTGGTTATCCTTTTGTATCTTGGTTTTCCTGATATACCTCAAACTCACAAAAATAAGGAAATAGTGTAGACATGGTTTCAAGAGGTTGCTTATTAAATTCTATGAAGCAAAATATATCATTCAATACTCTATTAACCACTATGTCATCAAAATAACATGAAGTAATGTGGGTAAATGAATACTTGGTGCACCTGTAGGTGTGGAACACCCTCAAATCTAAATTGTACAGGGCATGTTAATCCTTCAATTATGATTTTAAAAATTACCACTACATGTGAGTTGATGGTACACAATGTAATGTCTGTCCCATGATGTATGTTAATACTTTAGTAACTTAATAATGAGGAAAATCTTTGACATGCAGAAAAAGTTTGATGATCCTGGTATGAGTGATACATAATATGAGTGCAGTCATTCAACATGACTTTGAAATAAAAGAAAATATTTATCATCAATACTACATGTATTACACTATACTGGTTAGGTATTTATCCTTATTGGTGTCTTAATACCATGACATTGACATCTCTTAATGAAATGCGTAATTTAATTACTTTGGAAGATTTCCTACAACTACCATTTTACTAAATATAAATTGAATGGAACTGTTGGATAATCTCAGTAGCTAAAACAGTTTTTATAATTCTTTAAAGGTGATACAATATTCTCACAATATATAATATGACATTTCTTCCTAATATCACACATGAAAACAATATTTTGCCCAAGACAACTTATATCCAAGCACTATTTCTATCAGCATAATACAGTGTTTACACATATAAATTTTGCTAACAAAAAATATTTATTTAAAGTTTAAATTGGAGCAGCTCTTGTTATGTAAACATAAGAAAACATGAATATTTTTGACATTGGGATGAAAATCATTTCAGATCCCCCTCCCCTTTGAGGGAAGATAAATGATGAATAAGGCCATTTTCCTAATTATTAATTATTTTTATTTTATTTTTCCATTAATTTAATTATTATTGTTATCTATTTATTTTTTTTGGTACATACAGAAATTAGTAAAATTTTTGGCAAATTTGGAATCATGTAAAAGATTTCCAATATTGATAAATTCCTTAAGATTCATTGATGCTTATCATGCTTATATTTCATGTTTATTTGAAAAGTAATTTGCATCTATAACTTGTGACTTAATATTTAGTAGTTATTATAGTATTGCAACTAAGTATGTGTATATCAATGAACTAATTTACTTGACTCTCTAAAAACCTAGAAATACATGAATTTTGGTTATAACATAAAATTACTAAACATAATCTAAAACTAGTATGACAGGTAAAGCATACCAAAGATAAAATGAAAGTATTTGACTTTGAATTGCAATTCACAATCTAAGTTTACAATCTAAGTAAAATGGTTATTTATCAACCTTATTTTGACATTATAAATCAAATCCTTATTCTGAAATGTACATTACCAGGAATGCTAAATTAAAGTTCTACAAATGTTGAAATATCCTTATCATCAACATATAGGGGGTACCCACATATAGGAGTATAAGTAGCTTGTATTAAGTTGTAACATACACCCTGGGACAGAAAAACACATGTATGTTTTTTTTTTGTTTTTTTTTTTTACCAACATAACAGGCACACAATTTGCCATATCATATCTAAATGTCAGGGCACAAATATTAATGTGAAGAAATTATGCTTATTTGAGTGCCATAATAAACCAGTACTCGTAGTTTGGATAAAACACCCCAACCATATAGGGGCACAATAACAAAACAATAATTTTGTTGAAATATCCTTATCATCAAGATATAGGGGGTACCCATATATAGGAGCATAAGTAGCTTGTATTAAGTTGTAACATACACCCTGGGACAGAAAAACACATGTATGCACACATTATACACCCTGGGACAGAAAAAACACATGTATGTACACTTTTTTTTTTCTTACCAACATAACAGGCACACAATTTGCCATACCACATCTAAATGTCAGGGCACAAATATTAATGTGAGGAAATTATGCTTATTTGAGTGCCATAATAAACCAGTACTCGTAGTTTGGATAAAACACCCCAACCATATAGGGGCACAATAACAAAACAATAATTATTGCACAAGAATCTTCCATAACAATAACGCGCAAATTTTTAAGGGCGCAATAATAAAGCAATTATACTAGCTAGAAAATAAACCCCAACCATATAGGGGCACCAAAATAAACCAGTAATCAGGCTAAAAGACAAACTCCAACCATGCAAGGAGACTTTTAACCATGAATTCGTATGCATAGACATTGCAATTAATAAAAAATACTGCATCATTTATAATTCTGCAGACCATAAATAACAACAATGAAGAATAATCTCAACTATGTTGGGTGTATAGATCCTGCTAAAACTAAAAATCATATAGAAGTGAAATCTTGAAAAAAAATAATATGTGACCATATCAAAGTACAGGAACCTGCTAAACTTAAACTCTTGACTTAACAGGTGGTATCCTGTAAACATGCAAAACCCAAACCATATATGGGTGCTTGATCTTGCTAAAATTAGACTGCAAAAATTTATGAAAACAGGAACCTGCTTAAAATAAACTCCGACCATAAAGGAGTATAGGATCCTGCTAAAATCCAAACATATAGGAGTACAGGATCCTGTTAATATTAACCCCAACCATATAGGGTAGAAGATCCTGTTAATATTAAAGCCAAACCCCTTAGGGGTAAGGATTCTGTAATATAAATTCCAGCCATATAACTTATATAGGGGTAAATTTGTTTTGAACGTAGTTTATTGATATCAATCAAAAGGATTGGAAACAAGTTCTAAATAACTTAGTGAAATCCTCTCCTTAAAGGGGTAAATGATCTTGTTAATATTAATATTAAATCCCAACTATATAGAAGTACAGGAACCTATTAATACTAAACCCCAACCATATAGAGGTAAATGATCTTGTTAATATTAAACCCCGACCATAAAGGGGTACAGAATCATGTAAATATTAAACTTCAACCTTAAAGGAGTACAGGATCCTACAAAAATTAACCCCGACCATATAGGGGTATAGGATCCTGTTAATACATGTATTAAACTCCAACCATATAGGAGTACAGGGCCCTCTTAAAATTATAATCCGACCATAAAGGGGGTACTGGAACCTCTTAAAATTAAACTCCAACCATATAGGAGAAAAGGGCCCTCTTAAAATTAAACTCCGACTATATAGGAGTACAGGGGCCTCTTAAAAATTAAAATCCAACCATATAAGAAAACAGGGCCCTCTTAAAATTAAACTCCAACCAAATAGGAGTACACGATCCAGCAAAAGTTAAACCCCAACCATATAGGGGTGCAGGATCCTGGTAATATTAAACTCCAACCATATAAGAGTACAGGAATAGGATCCGTAAAATTCAACACTGATCATAAAAACAAACAGGATTACTGGACGTAGATAAAATTATATCCAGACCACAGAATGTTGCGGGAATTAAATGTAGCTCTTTCATTAACATTTTCAAATGTAAGTAAATAACAAATTCAATAATTTGTTCCAACCATATAGGAGTACAGGGGCCTCTTAAAATTAAACTCCAACCAGATAGGAGTACAGGGCCCTCATAAAATTAAACTCCGACCAATTAGGAGTACAGGGGCCTCTTAAAATTAAACTCCGACCATATAGGAGTACAAGGGCCTCTTAAAATTAAACTCCAACCATATAGGAGTACAGGGCCCTCTGAAAATTAAATTCCGACCATGTACATGAGTACATGATCCAGCAAAAGTTAAACCCAAACCATATAAGGGTACAGAATCCTACTAATATTTTAACCCCAACCATATAGGGGTACAGGATTCTGCAAAAGTTAAACCCCGACCATATTGGGGTGCAAGATCCTGGTAATATTAAACTCTAACCATATAAGAGTACGGGAATAGGATTCGTAAAATTCAACACTGATCATAAACACAAAACATGATTACTGGACCAAGATAAAACTTAAATCCAGACCACAGGCTTTCATTAACATGTTTAAATGTGAGTTAATAACAAATTCAATAAAGCTACTCTCGTCCCTTGTATTTTTAAAAAATCAATTGATACTGCACGGCTTATAAACTGGAAAGTGCGTCACGTAACGTGCGCAATTTTAGCCAATGCTGCGCACCATACATGTACCGAGGCGTCACTCGGCCTTTTGGCCGTGGTAAAGTAACAAAATCAAGGTTTATCCACGCACATAATAAATCACCATATAATCCCATTAAAGGCATTATATTATCATCACAGCATGAGCTGAAAATTCACAAAGCTTCAATCCAAGGCGTAGACACAATGGTTCACGATCACCATCACAAAGTTTAATGTTTTGATAGAATCAGCTAATGTACTTGCAGTGTTTTGTAAACAGAGTTTAAAATATTGGGTAGCAGACAATTTTATAAGCCCAATCAACGATGAAAGAAGATTTGAATCAATTCAGATACTCACACGAGTGAAGAAATCAAAAATTATTTGCATCAGAAAGCGTGGTCTGGATAAACAAGATCAAGTTACAAATATCATATAGTATCAAGAATTCATCGCGGCATTGAAAATTCCGGAAAAATTCTCTCATAACAATAGACTTACAGAGATGGTATAAATTACTTTATGTTGCACATAAATACAATTAGCTTTACATACATGCTATACCCATAGAATGTTAATGAGTTTTAAAGTTGCCTACATGTTATACCTATAGAATGTCAAGCTTTACATACGTGTTATAGCCAAGGAATGTAAATTAACTTTAAAGTTACGTACGTGTAATACTCATAGAATGTAAATGAGCTTTAAAGTTACGTACGTGTTATTCCTATAGAATGTAAAGCTTTACATACGTGTTATACCCATGGAATGTAAATTATCTTTAAAGTTACGTACATGTAATACCCATAGAATGTAAATTAGTTTTATGTACCTGTGATACCATTATAATGTAAATTTATTTAGCTTTACGTACATGTAATACCCATAGAATGTAAATTAGCTTTACATAGGAGATATACACATAGAATATAAAAAAGCTTTACGTACGTGTTATACCCATACAATGAAAATAAATTTTAAAGTTACGTATTATACCCACAGAATGTAAATTAGCTTTAAAGTTACGAACAAATAATAACCATAGAATGTCAATTAGCTATTGCACGTGTTATACCCATAGAATGCAAATTAATTTTAAAGTTACGCACGTATTATACCCATATATATACCCTATTGACTGTCAAATATCTTTAAAATTATCTAGGTATTATACCCATTAAATGTAAATTAGCTTCACGTACATGTCATACCAATAGAATGTAAATTAGCTTTTCGTACATGTTATACCCATAGAATATAAATTAGCTTTACATACGTGTTATACCCATTGAATATAAATTAGCTTTACGTACGTGTTATGCCCACAAAATGTAAATTAACTTTAAAATTACGTTCGTAGTATACCCATATGATGTTAATTAAATTTAAAGTTAAGTGCGTGTTATAACCATAGAATATAAATTAGCTTTATATAAGTGTTATTCCCATAGAATGTAAATTAGAATTACATAAGTGTTATACCAATAGAATGTAAATTAGCTTTAAAGTTACTAACGTGTTATACCCATAAAGGGTAAGTTCCCCGCTGGTCGGGTACTGTATTCCTTTTTAAAATAATTAATACATCCTCCACTGAGAACCATATAAATTTGGGGCCCTGTAAAAGTAGTAACTAAAAGCTTTAAATACATAAATGATGGCTTGTAAATTTTTTGATCTAAATTGTTCATATCAATATCTGGATTATGAAAAATATTGTAGGTGTAATGTAGAAGGCTATTTAAGAGAGAGAGAGACTCATATCTAAATTTTTCTAATCTGCTTATAAAGCTTTGTTTTCTTAACCAACCACTGTGACTGTAGTCTTCTAGTAGAAGATCCTGACAACCTTCAGAAAAAAAAAACATCACAAATATTTATGGTATCCGTCGTGACTACTTCAGATCTCCAAACCATGAGGCACACATGTCTTGCACTAATTTACATTTTTCAGTTTAATTAGTCGTGTATTCATTAAGAAAAGAAAATTGCAAGAATAGTACAAATTATAATGATATGGTATGTTTACACTTCTAAAGTCAGAAAGCATTATTATATGATAAAATAAACATTTCAAATTTATTTCCCCCCGTGGGGATCCAGGTTAGAATAGGTCCTCAGTACCCCCTTGCTTGTCGTAAAAGGCGACTAAATGGGGCGGTCCTTCGGATGAGACCGTATAAACCGAGGCCCCGTGTCACAGCAGGTGTGGCACGATAAAGATCCCTCCCTGCTGTAAGTGCTGAGCATAGGCCTAAATTTGCAGCCTTTCACCGGCAATGGTGACGTCTCCATGTAAGTGAAATATTCTCGAGAGGGACGTTAAACAGTATATAAACAATCAATCAGTCAAATTTAAATCATAGGTATCCAGGCTTTTGTAGAAATTGCATATTTATAAATATAAGGTACCCTATAAGTTTTGTTTATTTACTTCGCTTATTTTACAATGCAAAGTGTATAATTAAAGTATCTCAATTTCTTTATGATATATGTAACTTTAACATACTACTGTGGACTAAAAATTCGACTTTTATAAGACTTTCTAAGAAGTTTAAAGAACCTTGAAGCACATTGAGATGTATAAAATGAAAAATTGATTTTTTTTTTTTAAAAGCTTCATTTTGAGACTTTTTGAAATGAATTATAGATTAAAGAGTTATTCTTCCTGGCTGAGGATCGGATATCATTATCCATGATTGATGTACACTCTTTAAAGTGCGTTGCTACATGCACGAAAAAGAACAAATCATAGTAAGCAAAGAGATCTTTTCTTTTTCTTTTTAAAACATTTTATTTATTTATTTTTGAAAATTGTATGAAAACTCTCAGTCAGCTGACATTTATTAGTATATATGCCTATAATAAAGAAGACGAAGTGTATTATTTTGGTATTGTACCCTGGACCCATAGCCTCTTTTGATAACCTAATTATAGAAAGACACTACATACTAGCATACATGTTTAGGTCCCTGGTTATACATTATATAGATTTTCTTACTTTTTTTTCTCAATTTAGAACAGATGTTACAATTATTCTCTCTGGAGAAGACTTAACACCAACTGTTACAGGTCAGTGGGTAAATTCAGTTCACTTTGTGCTCTTTTCGAAACATTTTTGAACAAAATAACTTAAAAAGGGTAAATGAATTTAGATCAAACAATTTTGTCATGATAACTCTAATTGTGTACTTTTGGGGGAAACACTGGAAGGTATACGTATTTCATTTTTCAAGTCAAAGTAGAAAAATTTCACAGAATAATCCTTTTTCGAAACCTGTGACATGATATTAAATCCCCTCCAAATAAAAATTATATCATCCATCCTCCAAGTCGATGTTTTAAGGTTTGAAAGTGTTATGCAGAAATTCGACTTTGACCTTTTTAGTGCTTTTTTTCCTTCATGGAGAATGCTTCTTTGTTGTATAAAGTAATCTTTAATATTCCCAAAATGGAGATATTTTCCTTTGACGACTGAATTTATCAATTTTTTGGGTGGATGGGGGGGGGTGGTGTTTGGGGTTGGCGGGTTGGCTCTCTCAATGAAATATAGGGAGATAAAGAACAGAATTCAAGCTCAAAAGTCAATTAAACAATATGAAATAGGAGCAAAGCAAACATGGACCTCCAAATTATTAGAGGTGAAAATCAGATAAGGGGGGAGTGAGCATCACTTGGAGACTGGTCACTCCTGTTTGTTATAATCCGAAAAATACGTAAAAAAAAAATCAATCAAAAATTCAGTGCGTACATGTATTCTATAATGGCCTAACAATTTGTATGACAATTTACATGTAAGCACTTCTTATTTAAATAAACAACCACAGCAAAACACACATGCAGAAGTATTATTAATCTATTCTGTATTCTGAGTGGCGTATATATATATATTCCTTTTTGCTAATGTACAGGCTTGTGTGAAGTCACAGAGTTAACCTGAGGTGCAAAGTGTGGGTAGACAAGGAGCTTCCTCTCCATAGGTATTGGGGGAGGGGTTCAAAGGAATCAAATTTTCCAAACTCAGACCTTTACAATTTTAATTTTACCAATGAAAATGACATTGTAGACGTATTTACATCGTGATGTGAAGACCACTGAACAAATCTAAGAACTTCTAACTTTCCCTTTAGTCTGCTTAGAAGATATGGAAACTTCCCTACTGAATAATCAAAATTCGATCAATACGTTGAATTTCCTACTAACCAAATATAACTCAAATTATCAATTTCGTTTCCAGTACTTATTATGGACTCCTGTTGCTTTCGATGAAATTTTCTGATACGGACTTGATATAAATAACACTTGAACTTTGGCTTCAAAATTTCCAGCTAAGGAAATAGTTTTGTCCTTATATATAAGTATAAAAGTGCAATTTGCTAAGAAAGCTTAATGTTTTGGCATTTGCAACAAAATAAATCAATAGGTACGATTTATCATCAACACCCCTCCATTTATTCAATTTAATTTTTATTCTTGAGAAAATGATGTGCGGGTTACAACTTTTTTGACTTATGGAATACTACAGTATACTTAACTGGTATTTCCTGCTGACTTATGATCCGCCATTGCAGTGACAATACTCTCAGGTAATTCATTTAATTAATACACGTTTTTATAAATAGATGGATAATTTTTTTAATTTAAAAGTAACTTAATCTACAATATTATAGATCCCCCTAGAACTGGTAAGAGATTATATAGTTCCATTCCAAACAAAAAGTTAATATCACAATTACATTCTCCCTCCTCTCACAACACTTTCAAAATTTCGTATATCATAATTCTTTGTAGATATTATAATTCTTTGTAGAAATAGATAAACTTGTTAAGAATTAAAATTAATTTCCAAAACCTGTTGATTAAGCATTTTTTTTTAATTCAAGTAAAACTTATTTATCAATCTTTATATACAGAATGGACCATATCCCCCGTCTATCAGAGGTCCTGTATGTTGGTCTGTGTCGTAAAATAGGGACACCGACTGAAGTGGCCATCAGGAGGGACGTGCTGGACATGAAGGAGATGATAAGCAGACCTGTTGATAATTATGAGGGCATTGCTGCGATGAATAGTGGTAGTTATAGAGAGGGGTTTAGGTTGAAATCATCTGACATTGATACAATGTACTGGTTTTGTCGATTTAAGCTAATAACTGACATATCTCAGTCCAGGATCTATAATACATCGAAACATGTTATCCTACAAATGGAAGATTTCGACACACCACCAGGGTTTGTTAGACTACGCCTTCTGACATCCCCACAAAACATTTTCACAATATCCATGTGTCTTGCAGAATTTAATGGCGGGGTTTATATGTCAGGTTCTCTTTGGAGAGAATTTTATTTTCAGTTCCTCGCAAATGACAGATACTTCCAGCAGAAAAATATCCGTAACCATGGTCCATGTGTTACTGGTGTTGATGGAACTCTTGAATTTGATCAAGCTGCTTGTTTTGCCAGTATATATTGGCCTAAACAGACGAGAGATTGGTTTGATAGATGTCAGAGACACACCTGGCCTCCTGTACTTGTGTTGGAAAAAATATTAAGAAATGGTTTTCACTGTGTGCCTATTGGAAGTAAAATTGTTTCGACTTCTAACGAATTAGAATGGAGATTATCATTTTCTCAAGCCGAGCAACAGCTAGTGTGCACCATGAATCATACACAATTTTTATGTTACGGACTTCTGAAAATATTTCTAAAGGAAGTTATCAATTATAGGAAGGAACCCTTGCTGTGTTCCTATTTCATGAAGACCACGATGTTCTGGATGATACAACTAGGGCATTTGATATGGCTTCCAAACAGATTACTAGATTGTTTCTGGAAGTGTTTTAAATATCTTATTTATTGTGTTTATGAAGGAGATTTTCCTAATTTCTTTATTCCACAAAACAACATGTTCATAAACAAAATGGTTGCAGATACACGTGCCTCTCTTTTACAACAGCTTTATCAGTATTACAGAATGGGTGTGACCTGTTTACTGCTGAGTCCGACTCTAAAATCAATACTTGAACCAGCCCTCAGTAGCCCATCATTTGTGTTATCCACTGCCGAGGGAGAATTTATAAGTATTGCAGATATAGACTTATGTGGCATGACGGAAATTTTTCAAATTGTTATTTATTATAAACATATGGTGGATATTTACCTTTATTTGAAATCCAATGATATACTATCAAGTTTTTCATGCTCTCCATACCAATTACTTACATTACAGTATGTTAAATCTGATATACTTGTTCAATTGGCCTTCACAGTAGCAAACAATAATTCATCTTGCAAATATAAAAATGTCTACATCTTAGATCGAGTGATTTGTAATGTGCTAAAATTAGCAGGTAGGCTAGGCCCTATTTCCTCTTTGTTATTTCTAGCATTATATTACTATAGAACAGCGAAGTATGAAAAAGCACTACACATTATCTATCTTAGTAAACAAAGACTGTCAGAGGACAATATTATATACTTTAATACTGTCGACAGGCACAGGTACATTGAAACTGTAGGTAATCTCCCTTTGTCCAAAAGGATGAATAAAGCTTGGGTGGAAAATATAATTTTAAACAACAATATTCTATACATAGAAGAGTTATGTTTAGAACAATATTGGAGTCTTCAAAACGGAACGCCATTCTTAATTTTATCACCAAATGTTATGATTGAGATGTTGTCAGTGTTATCTCACTATAAACTAGGTAATAGATCTCAGTGTTTACAGTCACTGACAGACCTACAGACACTGCTGCTGTGTGATGATAATGTGTATGCTCTTTTAGAAACCAGAGACATAGCATGGCAGATACTAGGAATCTGTCAACACATTGTAGGAGACTTACACGGAGCTCTACAATCTTACGAAGTGTCACTTAGACAGTATCAATATAACAAAATACAAGAAGCTACATTGATAAGAATTGAGTGTGTAAAAGAACAACAACATAGAATTATGCAAGCGTAGTCAAAGGAAAAGCTGTTGTATTTCCCTACATGTTTGTGCTTCAAAAACTATGAACTGGATAATATTTTGCTACACTGATTGTTTGATCACTTTTTGTTCAAGATTTTAGATAAGAAATAAAAGATGAACATTCTTTGAAATATTGTTTCACTTCTCATCAAATGTTCTTTGTTGATCTGCAAATGTATGTAAATTTTTATTTTTTTAGGTCAATAATATCGTTGGGTTTCGTTATTATAGAAGTTGCTGAACATTAAACGTATAATAATTTAAGTTTGACTGTTAATCAAATGAATTGAATGCAAATTTTGTTTTGTTTTTTATGGCCTCGCCGCCAAATAGCCGTCCTTTTAATTTCAGTATTTTAATCCACTGATAATTGGTTGATGAAATATAAGGAATTGAAGAACGGGGGAAAAGCAATTCACTGTCTGGTCGGTATAATTTGAACACAATCGGCACAGGTTTATAAATTAATTAATAAATTTAATAATAAGTAAAAGTTTATTAATAAGATTGGAGCTGGTGCATTGCATTGATGTTTTAATTGTAAATTCGCTTCCGCTTTTAAATTCCTACATTAAGAGTAGCGGCACTACATGGTACATGGGGGCCAGAAAAAATAGAAAAGAAGGAAAGAAAAGAAAAACAAAGGAAAGAAAAAAGAAGGAAATTCAAAACAACACACAAGCTGATTCTTGAAATTCCAACTAGTTTTCTTTTTTAAATCTTAAAGTTCAACATGTTTAATACGTACTTAAAAATAAGATTAATATTTCATGGCTTATAAAAAAAGTTTCCCAAAAATAACTAGAGCAATCCTAACATTACAATCTATCCGTAAATGATTATTTGGAGGTATATATGTGAAAACATTCAGAATCTCAGAATAAATTAATAGAAACAGTTACTCCGTTTTTCATCAACCCTTCCTGGGTTTTTTTTTTGTTAAATCTTGTGTACTGTAATGTTATATAATTTCAAAATTATTTTTTAAGACAGTAACTTTTTGGTAACATGCATAGATCTACTGAAAAGGGGGGGGGGTGTCTTATTCTTTATTAACTTTTGTGCTCAACCGCTGAATAGTTAATACAGGCCGAGGATGGTTTCCTTATCAATGTGTTGTTGTTGTTGAAAATACATGTATCATTCAAAACATTATCCCTCAATTTGCGTTCGATGTCATGTCGAGATGAATTTTATCTCCAAGGCTTAGGTATGAGAGAAAAAAAAATCACCTTTTACAAGATTTATTTCCCTTGTGGTAATTCTTTTATCAATGGAGTGTGAAAGAAAACATAAGAAGAAGGTACATTTTCAATACAAAGTAAGCCCGATATTTTTCTAAAATATGAAAGTGATATAAGAAAACAAAATTCATTCTTTCTTAATCATAGAAAATCCCTGCAGCAAGAGTATACAAATCGTTTTTCTCATATGACCTCCTTATTGCTTATTGTGACGTCATTAACTTGTGCATTTTCCCGTATTTTCCTAAAAAGTTGCAGAAGACATCAATTTTCAGTGGAATTTTCTTTCAGAAAACATACTCTGCCACCGTCGCCCGGAAAGATTTTGAGATATGTGATTTTTCATAACAGTTTACATAATATATCCAAAAATTAAAGTGGGCGACGGTGGCAGACACTATTTTCTAAAGGAAAATAAGCACAGAAATGTGTCATTTTGAGGCTTTTCTGCATGAAACTTAGAAATGCACCAAATTAATGACGTCATACTACCAGAAAGGTCCTCATTCATGCCATATTCTTTCATGATTTATCATATCCATCTACTCAACCGTTGTTAAAGCCAATATCATAACTTTTTAAGACCATTCAATTTTTAGGGCACATTAAAGCTCAAACTGTACCTTCTTCTTTGCACTATGTTTTAGTTTTATACGCACACAAGCTTTGTCGAGAATTTAGATTAATCCCTTCATTAATACAAAGGATACTTAATGCAACAAAGCTTGATAAATTAAATTAATTCTTCCCTTTTTCTTTTCAATGAACGTTCAATAAATTCAAGTTGCGCTTCAAAAGTTGGTGCACAGCACACAATCCTTTTTTTTCAATTTGGTCATACCAAAAAATTTGTTTTTTGATAAAAAAAATAATGAAAAAGGCAGTCAATGAAATATTTTAATAAAAGCAAAATCATAATGGTAGTTATATTCTGAAAATCAATGAACAAACTTAAATTTGTTGAACATTTCTACTTTTATCTTTGAAAAACATGCAATCTTCCAAACTATTAACATAACAGCTTGAACAGGTTCATTATTTAAACAATGCATATATTTAACCTATTCCAAACATATATCCCATGACGAAGAAGTACTGATAATATATTTTTCTTAATACAAAAAGTCTAGGTCTTATAAATATACTTGTATTTATACCAATATCAGAATCATGCTTACTCGTAAAGCATAACAAATTCAAACATATATTATTGCAGTGATCCAAAGTAGAATGCTTTGAAACTTAACAAAAATAAACTATATATCACTGCAGCCTTATAAAACACCTTTGAAAATGCAAACGAACTTTTAAAGAATACAAAATTCTTAAGTTTTGTGTAATCTAACTGGATTAAATATGTAGAATAATTTTGAATGTATGTGTAAGCTATTTAAAAAATGTTTTCACCTATGATCCAAAACGGAAATATGATTATAGCATACTTGTATTTTTATTGATTAAACATCAATTTATATGTTTTCGCAAGGCTGCGCTTCTTATTAACTCATGATTTTCGCATACGAGGCGTGTACTAGTGCACGACAGTAGAGGTTTGGTTTGGGTGGGTATCATGTTGTCAATTTTGAATGTATTGGTAGGGGGGGGGGGGGG
>PRKT01000287.1:416662-439042 GCA_003671525.1 Saccostrea glomerata
GGGGGGGGCGGTGGGGTAAATAGAAGGTTGTCATGTTGTAAATTGTGCATTTACCTTCCCCTATTAAATTTAAAATTTACTACATGATATAGGTATAATGAGTATATGAATGAAAGACGAACTAATCCAGTTCAGGAAATGTTTTTGACAAGAAAATATTACAATGTATGTACAGACTCATGAGAAATTATACATGGTATGACATAATCTAAGGTACTTAAATTACCATAACAACGGTGAACAAGAGGCCCAGGGGCCACAGCGCTCACCTGAGCACATCAAGCTTGAATTTAACCCCCCCCCCCTTCAGGGCGTTCATCATTTGAACAAACTAGAATCTACACTATCTGAGGATGATTCCATATAAATAACACTAATCATAGCTTTGAAGTGCTCGAAGAGAAGATTTTAAAAAGTTTCCCGATATATCCCTATGTAAAACTTGGGTGGGCAATTTTGGCCCCACTCTAGCACCAGGGGTCATGATTTGAACAAACTTGAATCTACACTACCTGAGGATGATTCCACATGAGTTTCATCTTTCCTGGCCCAGTGGTTCTCGAGAAAAAGATTATTTTTTAAAGATTTTTCCTATATATATTCCTATGTTGGCTAAGTTTTATGGCCCCGGAGATCCCTTTGTTAGGTATAGACAAGAATCTCCTCTCACAGAACTACAAGAACTACTCCTTCGAAGACACTTTCCCAGACGATTGATTCAAAACAGAATAAACAAAGCAAAATCTCAAGAAAGAAAAGCTCTTCTTACCGTGAAAAATAAATCGGTTAATAATGTCATACCATACCGTTTCAACGCATAACCCAAGAAATCCAGAGATTTTTAACATTATTAGAAATAATTTGCCTATCTTAGAGGATAATCCAGGCATGAAGAAAATATTAGAAACTTCGCGAATCATGAAGAGTAAGCGACAAAGTCCTTCTCTTAAATCAATCCTTACAAAAGCACCCTTTTTCAATAACAACAACGAACCAGCAATCATCAATAGATGCAATAAGCCCAGGTGCAGTACTTGTCCATACCTGACATGGGGATCTAAATTTCAATTCAAAACCGGAAGAGAATTTACAATTAGAACATAAATATTTACATTCTGTCATTTAATTATAAGAAATGCACAGAATTTCTTCATGTATTTATAAGAGAGGCAGTATTCCAAAAGCTTTACAATGATTTTTTACTTTTACAATTAAGATCGTTAGCACTTGCAAAACGACTGCAATCTGCTATCTGTAAGTTTGCACTATGTTTTAGTTTTATACGCACGAAAGCTTTTGTCGAGAACCTGGATTAATTCCTTCTTTAATAGAAAGGATACTTAATGCAACAAAGCTTAATGAAGTAAATTAATTCTTCCCTTTTTCTTTTCACTGAACGTTCAATAAATTCAAGTTGCGCTTCAAAAGTTGGTGCACAGCACACGATCCTTTTTTTTAACTGGTCATACCAAATTTGTTTTTTGATGAAAAAAAATGAAAAAGGCTGTCAATAAAACATTTTAATAAAAGCAAAATCATAATGGTAGTTATTCTGAAAATCAATGAACAAACTTAAATTTGTTGAACATTTCTACTTTTATCTTTTAAAAACATGCAATCTTCCAAACTATTAACATAACAGCTTGAACAGGTTCATTATTTAAACAATACATGTATTTAACCTATTCCATACAATTATACCATGGCGAAGAAGTACTGATAATATATTTTTTTAATACAAAAAGTCTAGGTCTTATAAATATACTCGTATTTACACCAATATCAGAATCATGCTTACTCGTAAAGCATAACAAATTCAAACATATATTATTGCAGTGATCCAAAGTAGAATGATGTGAAACTTAACAAAAATAAACTATATATATAATTATATCACTACAGCCTAATAAAACACCTTTGAGAATCCAAACGAACTTTTAAAGAATACAAATTTCTTAAGTTTTGTGTAATCTAACTGGATTAAATATGTAGAATATTTTTAAATGCATGTGTAATCTATGATCCAAAACGGAATTATGATTTATGCAAACTTGTATTTTTATTGATTAAACATCAATTTATATGTTTTCGCAAGGCTGTGCTATTAAACTCATTATTTTTGCATACGAGGCGTGTACTAGTGCACGGTTATAGAGATTCCTATCAAATTTAAATTTACAACATGATATAGGTATAATGAGTATATGAATGAAACTAATCCAGTTCAGGAAATGTTTTTGACAAGAAAATATTATGTTCAGACTCATGAGAAATTATGCATGGTATGATATAATCTAAGGTACTTTAATTTAGCATAACAACGGTGTAAAAAGGTCAAGCTTGGACTGCAGAGAGTAGAGATGTGTTTTGAGACACCTGTTTACACCAGAAATTAGATGCATGGTTGGGACATATTGACTTGTTTTGGTATGAACCTCACATTTCATAAATGATTATAGCAAATATTTTTTTGAATTAATATTTTTTCTACAACTTAACATTAATTTTCAGCAGATGTTTTTTAAAATGTACAACAGAATATTATAAATACTGCTAATCTTAAAGAGGGCTGCTACCCTTTATATTTAGAATGGAGCTTGTAAGGTGTTTCTAGACAAGATTTTGCTGTAGGAAGCTCTGTTGAGTAATAGGTGTACATTAACATTTCCACTGAATCACAATGGGGACCCTCCTTCTTGAGATAAAATTCACCGTTCTGAAACAGGCAGAAAAGTTTATTTCAAAGTCTGATTAACTGTATTTGAGCAAGAAATATCTTATTCAAATCTTTACATAAAGACTAAATACTTGAACAGTTAAACCTGAAGTGTTACTTGTTTTAATATACATGTAATTAAGGAAAATTTGACTTAAATTGATGTAAATGCAGCTTGAGTAAATATCAATACTGACCTCGTTGGTAATTTTATATTTCTTTGGCATGTTTTCTGCAAATACAACCAAAACCTGCCAAAGCAAAATTAAATTTTAGACATATATAAGTATGCATATTTTTTGCAAGATCTATTTAACTTTGTAGAGATTTTTCAGATAAAATGCTGTACAAACCTGTCCGCCATCTGCACCTGTGCGAACTAGATACACGCCATCCTCACCAATATTCCTTATTATTCTGTTTTAGAAATAAAAATAAATACTACAGATGAATGAAATATGTTTTTAAAGAAGCTCATATAAAAATAATAAACTTCTATTTTTCTATGATAGCAATTTTTTTATCCTAATTGTTTTTACTTTTTAGATTTGGTTGAATTAAGAGTTGAATAAAAGAATTTAAATGCAATTAGGATAATTATAATAATTCATAAATACTACAAAAAGATATATATATATACAGATATTGCAAATGATGACATTGAAATTATCCCTCTTCCATATATAATAATGCATACATGTACATCACATTTTACATCTCGAGACAATTATCAGCTGAATGCAACTCACTCTTGTGCCTTTTCCTTATCATCACCTTCGTAGTAAATATTACTCCAATAGTCCTCGCTATCTTCATCTTCATCTTCCTATAGCAAACCATATTTCAAATATCATGTAATCGTTAAGTTTTGCTACAGAAACCTTAAATGTATCATAACAAGAAATATTAAAATGAAAATATTTTTGAAATAGCTGAATGAATTATACTTAAATTTATTTGTATTTAATCCATATAACTTCCACATTCTCTGGAATCAATATTTCTTCGTATGAGGTGATATTAAAAACATTTATGATGATTCTACAGAAGTAAGTATGTTTATCTTTAAGGTTTTGTCAAAGATCAACATGTCCAAAAATTTATTCTACAATAGCTCCAAAAATATGAGAGGTATAAAGCTAAAACTTATACAGTTCATTGATATATCATTAATTAACAGATGGAAAGTATTATTTGAAAACAAATACATTGTATTTTTTTGTGCACCTGCTTAATTCTGTCCTTTTTTGAAAACCATAATTGCAGATATGATATATGTTTTCAACGAAGGGCAAGTTGAATGTGAATAGTCTCTGAAAGGCTGTTATTGAAAGCATGACATGTATAAAGACAAGGCCCCTTTAAAATCGGCCATTTGCAATGTATTTTCAGTTTCAGATCTTAACATTTTGAAAAATAAACAAGAAAAACAACTTTCCAGAGGTTATCTAAGTCCAACTTGCCCTTCATTGATAAACATTTGTTGTTTCTGCAATGAAGGCTTTCACTAAAACCATGGGATTAATTAAAAGTGTGTTTTTGAAAATATATGCTATTTTTTAAAAGAATTTTCCTTGTTATCAAGAGATATTTTCTATATATGTTAATCAATGATGTATTTAAAAACTATAAAAGTTTTAACTTTATAAAACACTTACTAGTAGTTTTGGAGCTATCGTAAAAATCAATTTTTTTACAAATTGACCTTTGACGAAACCTTAAAGGCACATGATTCCAGCCCTGGAAATTATAGGGGTCTTTTTTATGCCCTCTTCACATATAGTAATTATACAGAGATATTTAGATATCAATCACTGTTTGTTATTTTCATCTTTTATATTGAAACATTTGTAATATATTATAATTTCTTTGAAAAGAAAACCCATCTTTCTAACCTCCTCTTCTGCAGCTTTGATTTCGGCAATTCTTCTGTCAGAAACTGGAGTGTTTTCTTTATCTTTTGATCCTTTTCGCCTTCCTTTAGAGTGACTTAAAAGATACATAAAAAATTCACCTCTGTTTCATTTATGATATTAAATGGAAAAAAAAACAATACATAAATATACTGAACATGTTTTTTTAGGAAATTGGGAGGTTCTGTTTATTTTTATTTTAATTTTGATAAGTGAAATTTTTAAAACGTTATTTACTTCTTCAGTAGTATGTCTTGCAGAAAATACTGAAATGATGAGTGCCAAATAAATTAAATAAAAAAGATTATTTAACAGTTCAGTAAAATCTTATTTTACACATTCTTTAATGTGATATTATACATTTGTAATTTCATTTAATTGCTTGCTTTCATCATCAATTTTAGTAAATACCCAAGACAAGTACTGCTCCATTTAGGATTTCAAAACTGGGTGTTCATTAATACTAAAATGTATTTAGAAAACATTATCATTATGTTTAATGCTCACACAACTTTCTACTGCGATGTATTCCTTATATTGTAACAATACTTTACAAAACGGCTAGCTTAACACAGAAATGACAAAAAGTGAGAGGGATAGTCTTTGTCTTACCTGTTTGAAAGTGTCTCTGTTAACTCTTTCTGCAAAGCAGAAGCAGATAACCGTGAAATTTTTTAATTAAACTTACATAACTTTTAATATCACATACATTAATGGTTTGCTCAATTTTTAAACAGATTCTTCACCAGATATAGAGGAAAATATATACTAGTAATATAAAAATTGTTGTATTAGTATTCATGTTCTTCAAAGTCTGATATAAACCACAAAATGAATATTTTAACCGTACTTAGAATCACAAAATCGAAGAAAACTGTTAGATTAACAACTGAATTTGAAATATGAAATTTTAACAGTATTTAGAATCAGAAAATCAATGAATACTGTTTGATTTATAGTTGAACTTGAGATTTGTATACATTCGAGTCAACATGACTATTATTTCGTTCCAGTCTCCATCATTACTTTCTCAACATTATGCACAATTTGATTTCATGAGTCACAAGGCAAAACTTCCTAACATCATTTTTTTGTGTATAACGATATATCAAGGTATACTTTACATGTACTTTAGCCGCCGCGTCTATGGATTCTTTTCGTTTGCCCCCTTCTCTTTGTCCATATTCTGGAGAAAGAAAAATACTTATAAAAAGACGTATGTAAGCTTTTTGCTTCAATCATTATAAAAACTAAAAACAAATTTTTTTAATGGCTATTGGGTTGAATTAATGAATTTGATTTTGGAAAGAATATGGCATACGAAAGTACCGTTCTGGAAATACGAAGTCAATATTTCTTTTCTAGTTTCTTAGTTTGCAATAGAAAAGCCGTAAATGATTAATTTATCAACTTCTCCCGAAATGAAATAGAGAATAGTGTTAAAAGTCTTCAATCACTTCAAATTTCGGATATGTTGTCATATTGAAAACTTTTATTTGCTTGTTTGAAAAAGCATGTTTTATAGCAACTTTTGGGGCAATGCATTGTGTCTACTTATAGTGTTTTGCAAAATTGTTAAAAATAAGGAAATTGCATATGTTAATCATGTCGTGATTGTCAATTTACAAGGTCAAATTAAAAAATTATCAGAAAATGAAATGATCAGAAAGCATGACCATGTTTTAATTTTTCGCAACAATTATATTTTTCAGATTTTTTTTTGGCTTGAAAAAGGTACCTTCTTCCTTTAAAAAAACATTTAAAGGTGATGCAGTTGTTTGTTATTTGCTTTGGAGAAAAAAATCTGCATTTTGTATAATAGAGATTCTGTAACAGCCCTATTAAATATTATTCATTGGTATTAAAATGTTATAGAAAGAATGATTGGGTCCACATTTAGCTACATTATGGTTAACCCAAAATATCTATCTCATCATAACATAATTTGGGACTATGAAGATTGTGTGAGCCTTTTTAATTATTTCAGTGATAAAGGAGGAATAACAGGTAAGAGGCGGGTCCTCCTAGAAAAATATGGACGTATGGAAGGGGAAGACGGAAGGACTTCCAATATCATTTATATACTCCCACTTTTTAGGTGGGGAGATACTAGTAATTACAAAAAATTCATCAGTCCTTCATTGCTTTTGGAAATATCTGAAAAGAGTTATATCAAAAATACAGAACATTGAACATTTGGTGTAATCTACATTTTCTGAAATTCACAATCATTGTTCTTCATTGCATAATTACAATGTATCATTATTTAAAGATAAAGAACTTTATTCGGTAATAACCAATATTTGCCCCCCAAATCAAACTTTGATGGAGATATATTTAATTAAGTTCTTAAACAGGGGAGTATATGCTGACTTCAAAGCACTGAATATTTTCATAAGTAATGACGCCATATGTACGTAATGACGTCACAAACATGACGTAAATTTCATTTTTTTGTGAATTTTACAGAAAAATGTACATATTTCGTCGATATTTTGAGTAAAAGTCACCGAGCGCATGTGTGTTCAGGATCAATATTTTGATATAATGTGTAGAATGATAATATCAATGAAATATGTCAATATTGTTCCTGAACAAACTTGCGCTCTATAAATTTTAAAGCTAAAATTGTGGAAAATTTTGTCCATTTTGTCCTCTTTCTGAAAAAGGATATAAAATCGGACTAGTTTGTGACGTCATAAAAACAAAAATTGTGAATTCACTGCTTTGACACTATAATATTTTCTGTTAATTTATATTTCTCATACAATTTATTGAATTCAGCACATTTCAGGAAGTTTTCAAAATTTGACTTTTGTGGGGGCACATATATGCAAGATACCGCATATAGTTCTTTATGCACTGAGATCAAAACTGTGTCTGAACCATCACAACTTAGGTTATTTAATTGATAGTAAATACCCTGACCTCTCACTGGTTGGGACGTGTCTGCCTGACGTCGGGGAGGGACTGAAGGTTTGTTCTCCTCCTCGGGTAGAGGGGCTGGAGGTCTCTCTTTATATGCATCCTTTCCCTGTCTCCTTGGGGGAGGGGGAGCAGGTACAGAGATATCCTCATCATCTGACTCTACAAAATGGAATATAGTCATACAACAATAGTTGTCTCATAAAATTCTCATGTTGTTACATGCTCTTGGGTATTTAAACAAATTTCAAAGTACTGGTATTACTTTTATTTGTATTATAGTTTCTTCTTTTTTATTGTTAACAATTTTTTTTACAATTTTTCACAATTTACTTCAATAAATGACATTTTTTCGCTTCTACACGATGTTGTTTGTTTTTGCCTACTTCATCATGAACAGAGCTCAGTTGTTTGGCAGGAGAACAATGGAACGTAAATTGCGTTTATAACGAAGCAAAAGTGTCCATCCTGGTCTCTTTGTTATAAGTATATTTCTGCAGTATATCTACAGTGTAGTGATAAACGTTTGGCATACCATCATCTTTTCCTTTGAGTTTGAATTTCAGAGCGTAGTCATTGGTTGCTTTGAAGGCATTAGTGTCACCGTAAATGTCAGTTTCTATTTCCTGATACGTCATAGATTTTTCGTCCTCTTCTGCAGCCCTCATTTCTCTTTCAGCTTTCCTAAGTAGAAAATAACGATTATTTTTATCTTACTTGAATTGATCTTAATTATAAAGAATGAAGTTTAATATTTTAGCGAATGAAATTCATATAAAAATTGTCAAAAATAAATATTTAACTAGTATTAAGAAGAGCATATCATTTGATTTATTTTCACTTTTATTTTGAAAACATGTAAATGCCATCTTAATTATCTATACTTTTTTATTCTTTTCATATAAATATACATACATATGGTCTATATAAAATATATAATTTCACGTACTTATGCATGTAATAATAATTATCTGCCTTCTGTCCATTAGCTTTCATTAGCTGACTTTTTATACGTCTCATCCATTCCTATTCAAAAAAAGCACAGGACATTTTTATTGACCTGTTCCAAAAAATATAATAACATATACTTTTAATCTATATTTTAATTTGTACAGTAAAAGAAGTATTCACTGAGACTTCGACAAATGTACCAATGTACAACTCTGCAAAGTAATTTAGGTTTTTGTTTTTTTTAATGAAAGTATTAAATAACAAAAAAATGTATTTTCTTTTCGCGAATTCAAAAGACCGCGAATTGCTACAAATTGAACAACTGCAATCCTTTCCGACCGCAATGCTGACCTGTGTATAGTATAACCTAGATAAACCTGAATTTCTTTCCTTGAACAGCATGTAAGATTGTTTTGATGTGGATTAAGGTAGTCCTATCCTCGGGTACATAAAATTAGCAATTAAGTAATCAAAAATACTCATTAAAGTATCTCTGAATCCACAAAGTAAAGTAAATTTATCCACAGTATTTCTTTAAAGTTAAATATTAAAGTTTATCATATTATATAGGGAAAATTGTCAAATCTGAAATATTTTTGCAGAAAAAATTAATTCGAATATCAACAATGCATTTTCTAATTGCAAATTGATCATCAAATATATTTTAGATTAAAAAACGATAGGTATCCAGACATTCATAGAAATTGTCATGATTTTTATACTTATTTTTTATTTTTGTCTTCTATTTCCGTCGTGAATTGTATAATACATAGTGTGAAAGGCTTTTGCTATCTTGCAAGACACCACAAATCACTTCTCATTTCATTTCATGCATATAAGCATTGGTATCTAAGGCTGGATTCAAGAAAAAATAATTTCTCCAAAAAATTATTTTTTTCTCCTTTTATAGGGTACAAATGTCAACTTTTATAAGACCTTTTCTAAGACATTCAAAGACCTTGAATCTTATAAAGATGAAAAAATTTCATTTTCAAGCTTCATTTTGGTGCATTTCGAATTCAATATTAATTTTTGGAGTTATCCTTCCTGGCTGAGGATCGGAAATCCTTAATAAATAGAATTCCCTCTGTGTCATTTAACTTGCCTTCATTTCTTTTTCCGAGCCAGCAGCGAAATAATAAGTTTTATACTCTGGGTCGGCATGAACAACTTTGAAGGCGAAGGGGGCCACTTTGGGTGAGATTTTCTCTTGGGCTCGGGCAACTCTGAAATACAAATGCATGCACTACACTTACATAGAAAAGAGAAAGTGTGTACTTATGCATCTTTGCTAGCCGAGGGTTTCTGATACGTTGCTCTCCTCATGGAGAGTAGCGTATCAGAAACCCTTGGCTAGCGAACATGGCACTAATATATCAAATACAATTTATCATTGAGTCAAATGCTGACTGAAGTTGTTCATACTAAATTGAAAGTCCATTAATAATACACTGAATTGACGACGGATTTTCCCGTTATTTCCTGATCATGACAAGGTGCACTCGGCGGGTGTGACCGGCAGGGGATGCTTACTCCTCCATGGCACCTGATCCCACCTCTGATGTTTTGAGGTCCATGTTTGCTCTGCTCCTATTTTGTATTGTTTTATGGACTTTCGATCTTGAATACTGTTCAATATCTCCATATGTTTCATCAACAGGTGGTTAATTGCATTAGAAAAATTGAATAATAATATCACTTATTGTACATATAAAATTTGAGGGCATTTTTATCAGAGATAATCTATTTTAGAGTTATTTTTGAAATGTTTCCTCAAGTATCAGTGTTTATCATTTATCTGATATATAATAGAACTTGCAGTTTTCATTTAGAGAGAGTATTTTGTAAATCAAACTGCTTTACAATTTATTGTTAATTTCATCAAAGTACTACATGTAGTAAAACTATATCATGGGCTTCGGAAGCAAATTGAAAGTGGGGGGTTGACTGAAAGCTAAACCCCAATTTTTTTAATGCCTATATCATTTCTTATCTTTGCAAAAATGTGAGAGGGGGCTAACCCACCCCCTCCCCAGTTCCGACGACTATGTTTACTAAAAAATAACACCCTGCTTACGAGTTTAATCCATTACATGCAAGTAGATTAACTTCCTACTTAGCTTTAATATTCATAAAATGCGTACTTTTTTAAAGGTCCTATTTACGCGTTATACCAATAGAATGTAAATAAGCTTCACGTACGTTTTATACCTAGAGAATGTAAATTAACTCTAAAGTTACGTACGTGTAATACCCATAGAATGTAAATTAGCTTTTCGTACGTGTTATATAGAATGTAAATTAACTTTAAAGTTACGTATGTATTATACTGATAGAATGTAAATTAACTTTAAAGTAACGTACGTGTTATACCCATAGAGTGTAAATTAGCTTTAAAGTTACATACGTATTATAACCATAGAATGTGAATTAGCTTTAAAATTACATGTTATTTGTAATACCCATAGATTGTAAATTAGCTATAAAGTTACGTACGTATTATACCCATAGAAAGTAAATTAACTTTTAAGTTACCTACGTGTTATACCTATAGAATGTAAATAAGCTTTACGTACGTGTTATACCAATAGAATGTAAATTAGCTTTACATACATGTTATACCCATAGAATGTAAATTAACTTTAAAGTTACCTACGTGTTATAACTATTGAATGTAAATAAGCTTTACATACATGTTATACCCATAGAATGTAAATGAGCTTTAAAGTTACGTACGTGTTATACCCATAGAATGTAAAGCTTTACATACGTGTTATACCCATGGAATGTTAATTATCTTTAAAGTTACGTACATGTAATACCCATAGAATATAAATTAGCTTTTTGTACATGTAATTCCCAGAGAATGTAAAATAGCTTTACGTACGTGTTAAATCCATAGAATGTAAATTAACTTTAAAGTTACGTACGTGTAATACCCATAGAATGTAAATGAGCTTTACGTACGTGTTATACCAATAATATGTTAATTAACTTTAAAGTAACGTACGTGTAATAGCCATAGAATGTAAATGAGCTTTAAAGCTACTTACGTGCTTTACCCATGGAATGTATTTAGCTTTACGTACGTGTTATACCAATAATATGTTAGTTAACTTTAAAGTAACGTACGTGTAATAGCCATAGAATGTAAATGAGATTTAAAGTTACGTACGTGCTTTACCCATGGAATGTAAATTATCCTTAAAGTTTCGTACATGTAATACCCATAGAATATAAATTAGCTTTTTGTACATGTAATACCCAGAGAATGTAAATTAGCTTTACGTACGTGTTATACCAATACAATGTAAATAAACTTTAAAGTTTCGTACGTATTATACCTATAGAATGTAAATTAGCTTTAAAGTAACGAACATGTTATACCCATAGAATGTAAATAAGCTTTTGCACGTGTTATACCCATAGAATGTAAATAACTTTAAAGCTACGTACATATTATACCCATGGAATGTAAATTTACTTTTAAGTTACGTAGGTATTATACCCATAGAAAGTAAATTAGCTTTACGTATGTGTTATACACATAGAATGTAAATTAGCTTTACGTACGTGTTTTGCCCATAGAATGTAAATGAGCTTTAGAGTTACGTACGTATTATACCCATAGAATGTAAATTAGCTTTAAAGTTACATACGTGTTATACCCATAAAGGGTGAACTTCCCCGCTGGTCGGGTACTGTATTCATTTTTAAAATAATAAATACATCCTCCACTGAGAACCATGTAAATCTGGGGCCCTGTAAAAGTAGTTAGTCAAGGCTTATAATTTTTTTTAAATAAATGCATGTATGGTGGAATATACATTTTTAAAATCTTAATTATAAATTAATACAGTGTATTTTGATAACAAATAGTATTGTAAATGTAAAGTAGAGAGCGAGAGAGAGAGAGAGAGAGAGAGAGGCTCACATCTAAATTTTCCTAATCTGCTAATAAAGCTCTGTTTTCTTAACCAACCACTGTGACTGTAGTCCTCCAGTAAAAGATCCTGACAACCTTTAAAAAAATCGCAAAATAAAAATTTTAATACATTTATGGTATCCACCCAATCGGAACATCAATCGGAACATCACTCGGCCTTTTCCGTCAAGTCTCGACTTGACGGAAAAGGCTGAGTGATGTTCCGATTGGGTATCCACCGTGACTACTTTTAGTCTCCAAACCATTAAGTACATATTTCTTTTACTAATTTATAATTTTTAGTTTTTCAGTCGTGCTTTCATTTGGAAATAAAAAAATGCAAGATTAGTAAAATTAAGAAGTGATATGATATGACTGTTTATTTTGATGAATTCAGAAAGGGTTATTGCATATGATAAAATAATTATACGTTTCAAACTGACTTCTTCCAGAAAATCTGTTATCTCTCCGATTTCTCTATCTTTTTTATTTCGTAATATGTTACAGAATCCATATATTACCTATATTATCTAAAGGTTGAGGAATTTTTCCGTCCGACATTTTCGTTCCTTTCTTCACATTCTTGATATATAAATTACCTGCAAAAGAAATTTAAAAAGTTAAAAGTAGGAAGGGGTCTTTATTGTAAAACATCTTAACCTAAACTCCATCGCAGTAACTAAATCGAATAAAAATTTGCTGCGAGGAACAGATCTAGAAAGGTATGCAATCGGAACATCACTCGGCCTTTTCTGTCAAGTTTTTTCTCGACTTGACGGAAAAGGCCGAGTGATGTTCCGATTGGAAAGGTATGATTGCTCATCTTTAGGGATACCCCAAAGAGACTGATGATGAATGTCACTTCCCAAGCTTAATACATATCTGATATTCACAGGCACATGACGTAACTTATTTTCTTTGTATTATAGGTAGATGCTATATATTTTTACAAAAAGAAAAATAAGTAACGTACGCCAGGTGCCTGTGCTGATATTGTACAATGTTCTTTTGTTTTCTTGTGTGAAAGAAAAGCTTTGTAAGCTTTCCTCTCTTCATTATTTCAAAATCTAATTTATTCCTCTTTGTTCATTTGAGACATCTTTGTCACGTACAGGAAATGACAAGACCCTTGCGACCGCTATTTGGAATTCTTTGATTGTGTTTAAATTTCGTTATTGCTATTTGAACATAAAAGTAACCATTAACGGTCCCTCAAACGATGTATGTTCACGATTAACTAAACCTCTTGAAAAAAGGAAAACTACTGAAACATGTTTGAAGCCCTTGCGCCTCGTTAAAATTGATAAGAAGACAGCTTTGTTGATATACTTTATTGATATTCCTTTTCGATGATAGAGAGTGCAATCCAAGTTTCTCATCCAAAGAGAAAATTATTAAATTGAAATCTTGTATTTTTGATTTTAAAAATGTTAATAAAAGGATCGGATCCACATTTAACGTGTGTTTTCTCTTGGGCATTTGTAAGAAATTAAGGCAAGTACTAGTATCTGATAAAAATATTAGTATATTCATTTTCTTTGTCAGAATTCAATAAAAAAAGACTGTGAGGTATAAATGTTTAGTATCCTGACAATGTCTTTCCGTGTTAATCTGGCGTTTTTTATATCATTTTAAACACAGCATCAATATATTTTGCTTTCCCCACAAACAATCGACCAGTAAGACTGCATAAGTTTAATATTTCCTGCATGTTAATTTACTTTTTTAATTTCTGAATCCATCTGAAAACTTTCCACATATCAAAAATCATATCTTAAATGAGTTCTCGGCGATTTATATTAAAAAGCCCATTTTTCATATACGCTCCCATTTTAATCTTCTTGGTAGATAACATTTTTATAAAAAAAAAAAAAATTAAACATGCTTATGTAAGAAGTGAATTTTTTTGCGAGGACAATAGGAAAATTTCCTGGGTTTTAGTAATTAGGGGCTCTTCAATTGATCTATTAAACTATAAATCAAATACTGGCGTAACAACATTTCCTATGATATACTGCATTATTCATAATATCATATATACTAAACATCGAGATTTGACACAGTTTAGTCACTTCAGACAGTGACGGTATTTCTGTCCGTTGGAGGAACGGAAGCTTTTGGGTCTGGGACTGTATTTAGCATTTCAGAGAAAGATTTGTGACACAGAAAAATTTAACAAGGAACATCCGTTGACCTATATTTACTTTTTTTCTTGTCGGATGTGTTGTAATTACTTTTTCAAGGGCTTTAGTTAATTCAAATAAAAGACATGTACATGTATACTATAATTTTACTGTGAAGTGCCCATTGTTTAATTTACTTGCACTTTGAATTAAATGATATTATTATTTTCTGTTTTTACAGGGATTCTGACAATTTACATGTAGTGTGCGTAATTGTCTTCATGTTTTATTATTTCCTAAATTATATACATGTTATACTTATTTTGTTTATAAGTGCAAAATAGTGAATATCTTGGCTAGCGAACATGGCACTAGTATATCAAATACAATTTATCATTGAGTCAAATGCTGACTGAAGTTGTTTATACTTAACTGAATGTCCATTAATAATACACTGAATACCCATAGAATGTAAATAAGCTTTTCGTACGTGTTATACCCATAGACGTTAAATTTACTTAAAAGTTACGTACGTATTATACCCATAGAATGTAAATTAACTTTAATGTTACGTGCGTATTATACCCATTGAATGTAAATTAACTTTAAGTTACGTAGGTGTTATATCCATAGAATGTAAATTTGCGTTACAATATTACGTACATGTTATATCCATAGAAAGTAAATTAGCTTCAAAATTACATACGTGTAATACAGATAGAATATAAATTAGCTTTAAAGTAACGTACGTATTATTCCCATAGCATTTAAATTAACTTTAAAGTTACCTACGTGTTATACCTATAGAATGTAAATAAGCTTTACGTACATGTTATACCCATAGAATGTAGATTAGCTTTACATACATTTTATACCCATAGAATATAAAAAAGCTTAAAAGTTACGTACGTGTTATACCCATCAAAATTTAAATTAGCTTTACATACAGGTTTTACCCATAAAATGTAAATTAGCTTTAAAATTACCTACGTGTTATAGCCATAGAACGTGAAGCTTTATATACGTGTTTTACCAATGGAAAGATTGATTGATTGTATATTGTTTAACGTCCCTCTCGAGAATTTTTCACTCATATGCAAACGCCACCACTTGCCGGTGAAGGGCTAAAAATTTTGTCCTCAGGGCCTTTGAGCAGTGAGGGATCTTTTTCGTGCCAGCACCTAATGCGACACGGGGCCTCGGTTTATACGGTCTCATCCGAATGACCGGTCTCCACGTCCTGCAGTGGGATTCGAACCCGCGACGTAAGGATTGACTCCTTACTTCGCGACTCTAGAACAGACGCTCTAACCACTGCGCCACGCGGGCGACCCCATGGAATGTAAAATATTATTAAATATGCACATGTAATATCAATAGAATGTAAATTAGCTTTATGTACATGTAATACCCAGAGATTGTAAATTAGCTTTACATATACGTTTTATAACCATAGAATGTAAATTAACTTTAAAGTTACGTATGTGTAATACTTATACAGTGTAAATGAGCTTTAAAGTTACGTACGTGTTATACCCATAGAATGTAAAGCTTTATGTACGTGTTATACCCATAGAATGTAAAGCTTTATGTACGTGTTATACAAATAGAATGTAAATTAGTTTTATGTACGTGTGATACCCATAGATATTATTTAGCTTTCAAATTACGTAGGTGTTATACCTTATAGCTTTAGGTATGTGTTATATCCATAGAATGTAAGATATTAATTAGCTTTTCGTACCTGTTATACCCATAGAATGTAAATAAGCTTTACATACGTGTTAAATCCATAGAATTTAAATTAGCTTTGCAAACGTGTTATGCCAATAGAATGTAAATTAACTTTAAAGTTACGTAGGCAATATACCCATAGAATGTAACTTAACATTAAGTTACGTAAGTAAAATAACTTTACATAAGTGATATACCCATAGAATATTAATTAGAATTACATAAGTGTTATACCCATAGAATGTAATTTAGCTTTACGTACGTGTTATGCCAATAGAATGTAAATTAACTTCAAAGTTACGTACGTAATATACCCATAGAATGTAAATTAGCTTTAAAGTTACGTACGTGTTATACCCATAAAGGGTGAACTTCCCCGCTGGTCGGGTACTGTATTCATTTTTAAAATAATAAATACATCCTCCACTGAGAACCATGTAAATCTGGGGCCCTGTAAAAGGAGTTAGTCAACGCTTATAATTTTTTTAATAAATGCCTGTATGGTGAAATATACATTTTTGAATCTAAATTATAAATTAATACAGTGTATTTTGATAACAAATGATATTGTAAATGTAAAGTAGAGAGAGAGAGAGAGAGAGGGGCTCACATCTAAATTTTCCTAATCTGCTTATAAAGCTCTGTTTTCTTAACCAACCACTGTGACTGTAGTCCTCCAGCAAAAGATCCTGACAACCTTTAAAAAAATCACAAAATAAAAATTTTAATACATTTATGGTATCCACCCAATCGGAACATCAATCGGAACATCACTCGGCCTTTTCCGTCAAGTCTCGACTTGACGGAAAAGGCCGAGTGAAGTTCCGATTGGGTATCCACCGTGACTACTTTTAGTCTCCAAACCATTAAGTACATATTTCTTTTACTAATTTATAATTTTCAGTTTAATTCGTCATGTTTTCATTAGGAATTTAAAAAAATGCAAGATTAGTCAAATTAAGAAGTGATATGATATGACTGTTTATTTTTATGAATTCAGATATGATAAAATATACATTTCAAATTGACTTCTTTCAGAAAATCTGTTATCTCCCCGATTTCTCTATCGTTTCTATTTCGTAATATGTTAAAGAATCTTTATATTACCTATATTATCTAAAGGTTGAGGAATTTTTCCGTCCGACATTTTTGTTCCTTTCTTCACATTCTTGATATATAAATTACCTGCAAAAGAAATTTAAAAAGTTAAAAGTAGGAAGGGGTCTTTATTGTAAAACATCTTAACCTAAACCCCATCGCAGTAACTAAATCAAATTAAAATTTGCTGCGAGGAACAGATCTAGAAAGGTATGCAATCGGAACATCACTCGGCCTTTTCCGTCAAGTCGAGAAAAAACGTTCTTTCTCGACTTGACAGAAAAGGCCGAGTGATGTTCCGATTGGAAAGGTATGATTGCTCATCTTTAGATATACCCCAAAGAGACTGATGATGAATGTCACTTCCCAACCTTAATACATATCTGATATTCACAGGCACCTGACGTAACTTATTTTTCTTTGTATTATAGGTAGGTGGTATATTTTTTTTTTTACTAAAAGAAAAATAAGTAACGTACGCCAGGTGCCTGTGCTGACATTGTACAATGTTCTTTTGTTTTCTTGTGTGAAAGAAAAGCTCTGTAAGCTTTCATCTCTTCATTATTTCAAAATCTCATTTATTCCTCTTTGTTCATTTGCGACAGCTTTGTCACGTACAGGGAATGACAAGACCCTTGCGACCGGTATTTGGACTTCTTTGGAATTCTTTGATTGTGTTTAAATTTCGTTATTCCTCACACGATGTATTTTCACGATTAACTAAACCTCTTGAAAAAAGGAAAACTACTGAAACATGTTTGAAGCCCTTGTGCCTCGTTAAAATTGATAAGAAGACAGCTTTGTTTAAAATTCCACATACTTTGTTGATATTCCTTTTTCGATGATAGAGAGTGCATTCCAAGTTTTCTCATCCAAAGAGCAAATTATTAAATTGAAATCTTGTATTTTTGATTTTAAAAATGTTAATAAAAAGATCGGATCCACATTTAACGTGTGTTTTCTCTTGGGCATTTGTAAGTTAGAAATTAAGGCAATAGATAGATATCTGATAGAAATATTAGTATATTCATTTTCTTTGTCAGAATTCAATAAAAAAAAACTGTGAAGTATAAATGTATAGTGTCCTGACAATGTCTTTCCGTGTTAATCTGGCGTTTTTATATCATTTTAAACACAGCATCAATATATTTTGCTTTCCCCACAAACAATCGACCAGTAAGACTGCATAAGTTTAATATTTCCTGCATGTTAATTTACTTTTTTAATTTCTGAATCCATCTGAAAACTTTCCACATATCAAAAATCATATCTTAAATGAGTTCTCGGCGATTTATATTAAGAAGCCCATTTTTCATATACGCTCCCATTTTAATCTTCTTGGTAGATAACATTTTTATAAAAAAAAAAAATAACATGCTTATTTAAGAAGTGATTTCTTTGCGACGACAATAGGAAAAATTCCTGGATTTTTAGTAATTAGGGGCTCTTCGATTGATCTATTAAACTATAAATCAAATACTGGCGTAACAACATTTCCTATGATATACTGCATTATTCATAATATCATATATACTAAACATCGAGATTTGACACAGTTTAGTCACTTCAGACAGTGACGGTATTTCTGTCCGTTGAAGGAACGGAAGCTTGTGGGTCTGGGACTGTATTTAGCATTTCACAGAAAGATTTGTGACACAGAAAATTTTAACAAGGAACATCCGTTGACCTATATTTACTTTTTTTCTTGTCGGATGTGTTGTAATTACTTTTTCAAGGGCTTTAGTTAATTCAAATAAAAGACATGTACATGTATACTATAATTTTACTGTGAAGTGCCCATTGTTTAATTTACTTGCACTTTGAATTAAATGATATTATTATTTTCTGTTTTTACAGGGATTCTGACAATTTACATGTAGTGTGCGTAATTGTCTTCATGTTTTATTATTTCCTAAATTATATACATGTTATACTTATTTTGTTTATAAGTGCAAAATAGTGAATAGTAGCCAGGGTGTTGGTTCCCTCCCCTCCTAGGAAAATTTGAGTTGCACAATTAAGTTGTAAATCCAGAGCATCGATTTATGATCATGTAGAATTATATCATGCTCTTTTAAAAGCCGGCTTATTGCCTTGAAGTCATGCGTGACTGTTGCTAATGCATCCTTGAATACTATGGACCTAAGCAGATTACTGCAGAGATGGGAATGCAGAAGTTCATTGCATGATATTAATCTTAGATGGATGTATTTGCCTGATTTATTGTTTGTCCAAATGAGAGCTGAAAGATCAAGTGCAGAAATATCTCAGCATGCAATGTTAGTATTCACAATGGACATTTTTACCTCCAACCATAGAATTAAGGTCTTTCAAGCTTATGTCCCCAGCAGGTTAAAAAATTATAGATTGCCATCACACCAATAACCAACAACTCGACAGTACAACTGACAAATCTTAATTTTTGTTAATGCAGTTTTAGATAGCTCTCATTAACATGATTTTTTTTTTATTAGAAAGCATGTTTACAATTGTGTTAACTGCAAAATCATTTTCCCTATCTAAGTAATGTCAATCCGCTCTGCTTCTTTCTGGTTTCCTTCTACCACCTATCTTTTCTAGTCAAGGGTTACTGGTGCAATCTGCCATCAATCTTCTCTATTTAAAAATTTCCTGTCTACTCTTCCCTCCATCTTCTCTTAATTGTTGAGGGTTTTGGTCCCCTATTCTACCCATCTTCTGCAGCCAAAGGTTCTGGTACAATCTTCCACCATCTTCTCCTATCAAAGCTTTACAGTCCATTCTTCCACCCATCTGTCAAAACCTTCTGGTCCATTCTACCACCCATCTTCCATAGTCTAGAGCTTCTGCTCCACTCTGCCACCATCCATTTTCTCTATCCAAAGGTTTCTGGTCCTCCAGCCATGAGCTTCTCTAGCAAAGAGTTTTTGGTCTTATCTTCCACCCATCTTCTCTAGCGATGGGTATCTTTTCTGTTTTCTGTGACCCACTTTCTTTAGCCATGGGTTTCTGGACTGACCCTCAACCCACATTTCTCTAGCCAAATGTTTTTGTTCCTGTCTGCTTACTATTGCCTCTTTCCAAGGGATTTGACTCCCTCTTTTCTTCTCTTAGCTTGCCTAGTTAGTAGTTATGGGAGTAGATTGGACCAAAAATCTGCTGTTAACTCTCATGATTTAATTGAATGAAGCATTAATTTCTAACCAGTTGTAAATTTGCAAAGTGTATTTGTGAAATATGACCAAAGTGGGTATTGAATTTCAGACCTGATATGCATTTATATAATGAATTTTTAAAACAAGACAATATTTTCTACCATAAACTTGGTATTTGAATAATCAATATGATTCCAGAATAAAGAATTTTATCATTAGATTTGGAGCTTGGGAGATGAATTATTAATGATTGGATGTCAAGTTTCATGAAAATAGATTGAAATATTTGTTAGATGATAATATGCTGTCTGTCTTGGGAAGACAGGCCCAGTATAACCCATAAATGGGACAATGTGTTTTTCTAGAATTAAGATTCGGTGGCGGCAGTATTGATTCGATGACTCTCATTCCCTAGACATTTGACACCCCCCTTGAAGAGATGTAAAATGCTAAATTGACCGATTTCCGCTTTTGGATTCGATTAATGTTTCCCTGGTCTTTCTGTTCATGTTGTGTAGAAGAATGGGACAGAGAGATCCCTGTTCAGTAATCCAATCTTTTCCATCAGTTGATGAAATCTTCTAATTAGTTAAAATCCCCTAATTAGTTCACAGGTGTGAGTTGGGGATCATCAGATTTGATGAGAAACTCCGGGCTGTAAGATTCATCTTTTGCCTGCCCTTTTGACTCTTGCGGGTTTAATTTTAGATTTTCATTGATTGGAGGGAACTTGACATCAAATGAAATATGATCTACCAATTGATATAATTTCAGGCCATGTACATATAACAGACTTCAATATTGCTACAATGATAACAGACAACCAGCTAGCGACTTCCATGTCAGGGACCACTCCATACATGGGTAGGTTTTAAAGAGGCTGTCACGTGATCATTTGAATAAAGGAAGTAAAAGATTTTTTTTTTTAAATGCCACTGGAAAAATGTTTTCTACTGCACTTATTATATGATATAAGCTGTGTAATGAGATATTTTCCAAATAATAATAAAATGTATTTGGCAAAACTGTACGTTATCAGGTAACACATACTGCAAACCAACTTTTATTCGCGACGACTTTATTTCGCGATTTACCGGTTGTAAAGTAAATCGCGACGATAAAATTTTGCTATCAAATCTTTTTTTGGATCTGTTGTTTATACAATGTAGAAATAGAGACTTCTAAGACCAGTTCGCGGCAAGAAATATTTGCGATAACAATGTTCTCGCTAACCTCACAAAAATTTCTCGTACGCAAATAAAAGTTGGTTTACTGTAAATTGTCAATCAAGAATACTTAAAGAAAAAAGGCTAGGTTATTTATTTCAAATTTTGAATGAAAATATAGTCATTTTGAAATTAGAAATTCTGCAATTTTTCTCATTTTGGGCACAAGAAAGATATTAGATTTTCCCTGCAGGGTATTAAGCAGTGTCTGAAAAAATTGATATTTTTATGCATACTATGGAATTACACAAAAATTTAAATCCATGAAATCACAATTTATGTGATTCTTTGAAACTTATCTGTTTCCACTGATTTAAATTGACAGAACAAGGTTTGACTGTTATTTCTCTTATGATCAAATTTACATTGAAAGCATTTGCTTTTCTTGTATATTTACTACTAATTTTTAGGCAATTATATACACACTGAATTTTTTTTAGTGTTTTTTCCGTTATTTTCCAATTATGACACGCAAGCGTGACCGTTCGTCATGGGATGCTTGCTCCTCCATGGCATTTGATTTTCACCTCTTATCTTTTGGAGGTCCGTGTTTGCTCCTATTTCATATTGTTTTATGTACTTTTGAGCTTGAATTTTGTTCTTTATCTCCATATCTTTCATTGAAAAAAAAGACC
>PRKT01000287.1:439103-481513 GCA_003671525.1 Saccostrea glomerata
AAAAAAAACCCCCCCCCCCCCCCCAAAAAAAATTTTTTTTTATTAAATTCAGTCGTCAAAGGAGAACGAGGCGCGACAGGTATAAGGTCCCTCAGCCAAACTCTTTATTTTTCCTACCCAAGTATACGTATTAACATATAACTGGTATGACAATGATATACCTTCTCTCAAAAAAGGAGATGGGTGAACATGACGAACGATAAGCCTATAGCGCAACAAACACGAAGGTGAAAAATTTAATCTCAATGATATCAAAATTTTCTAAATATTTTATCTAACAATAAATTATACTTTGCGTGAAAACTCTACAACTTGCACAAATTAAATATCATGACGATTGAGGTTATTTGCCTATGAAATATTATACGCACACGAAAGAGGACAAAATGAGTAATTTTGCAAACTATAACACTATATTTTTTAAAAGTTAATCCTCAAAGTTTGCATACAAATATACATATTTTGGTTTCCAGAATTATGAAGCAAGGACGCACTATACCTTAAAAATTTAATTTCATTACATAACTTTCGTATCTTTTCGAGAAATACTTGAAGTCCCCTAAGTCAATGGTCATATCACAAACATGATTTAAATGCCACACTCCATCAGGACATGTGTAGTTTAGTGGTTAGCGTGCTAGTCTCAGTAGAGAATGCTACGAGGGACGTTCAATAAATAATGTCATTGGGGCTCGGAAAGAAACAAAAAACGCTTTTCTGTGATTTAGTCTTAATGATTTAACAAAAATATTCTCATTTGATTAAAACACATGTTCGTAACATTTTCATTCAATTTCTAATTGTTTTTAGAACACATTTTTGAGTATGACCCTTCGTATACTGGAATATGGCAGATCCTATGATTTGCTGTACTTGTTTTTTTTTCTTTCTGATTGATGTTTTTTTTCTAAGTTTGGGAAATGAAACAAGTCAAAGGTTGAAAAATCTGTCAAATTTTGTTGGTGTGACAAAACATTAACTTTCTGTTTATCCCAAAACTCCTTTACTCTTCATGGCCTGTGGGTTTTGACGCTATCATGAAGAAATTTAATGTAGTGAATTCCTCATTCTGTTTCCTTTCCTCTCATCAAACTTTAATTTTTTTGCGAAAAAATTGTTTTCTAGACTCTTCCAGAGATTGAACTTCCACTCCGAATATGAATTTCAACAACAAGACCGCTAATATTTAAGAAAATAGCATATAAAACTGTTTTGTGCTCTTGCAATTCTTTGCTCTTCTTAGGCCTTTGCAGTTTTGTCAAGTGCAGCTTATTGTAAATTTGTTTTGAGGGTTTAAAGCAAAATTGATTCAAGTTTCATTATCTGTTTGAATTTCAGACCAACGTGGATAAGTTTTTAAAAAAAAATTGTATAGATATTCCTACACGCTGTCGTTTTCACTCATTTTTCAAAATATAGGGTGACCTTTGAGTATTAAACTTTTTTACTATCAAATGTTTCTTTAAAACAGAGTGAACTACCCCCAAAATGATTTTCATCAATTTTGCCATGTGTGTCTTAAAGTCAATAAAACATAATCAGTTATAATTTGTTGAATTTTCGCAAATTTACATCGGTTGTTGTAACTCATTGTTGCCCAGGACGGTACCCATTTTTGATGACCATTATATAATTTTTGTTTATTTAAATCTACTTGTTTACGTGTCTATAAAACACATATTGGTTGCTCTAAATTTCACATATTTCAGTTTATTTATTTATTTATTTATAGTTTTTTTTTGTATATTTAAAGGTTTAGAGCTGCTTTAATGAAGCGTTTAATTTTATACTCTATACTGATTCTTGACCATTCATTTTTAATGCAGTGTCTCGAATGGCCCTTGTTTTCCAGCTTCCCACAATGAAATAATGCAATGAAAAGTGGTCACATAAATCAGATTTATTGATAATCGAACACCACCTGTGTTACAGGTGACTACTTGTCACTCGCTCAAAGAAGAAGAAAATGATTTGGCACGTGGAGTTGTGCCTTATATACTACAGGTATTCAGGTAATACATACGTCATACAGATATTTTTAACTTCTTTAAAAATGAGATTCGCTTCGCTGGCTCGAAGGAAAATGCTATATGATACCCTTTGCAGAGCCGAAAGGCGATATGTAATAGAATGGCAGTGTCTATGTTTTGTTGTGGGAAAGCCAAAATATATGTCGGATTAAAAAGAAAAATAGGAGGTGCACAATGGCAATATGTAATAAAGATTCTGTGAAAGTTTACTCAAATTTCATTCAGTGGGCATTGCAAGGATGTATTAGCCAATAAAAAGAAATACGCAAATCATTTCAATTTCCTATTTTTTCATAAAATAAATTACATGTATTTCCCGTTTATTTGTTCAACATTGTAACGCAGATGATGTACAAGCACAAAAATAAACAAAGAAACATTTGAAATGTAAATTTACGTTAAAGAACTTCATATTTTTTTTATTTATACGACCATTCTTAAACAACAGATAATACAAGTGACATTATTTCTAGATATTTCACAAAATAGTGTTCTCAACTTTTGGTTCTTATTTTTCGACCCACAAAGAAAATCTCCAGGAATCTAGACATTCCTATTTGGCTATGATTGTATATTTCTATGTATTTGCTCTCTAACATTTTCAATTCTTATAAATGTAGCTTCTTGAATTTTGTGGAATTGGACCTGTCTGAGCGACTCTTGATAAGACCGTAAAGCCCCGTGTAAGTCCCCCACAACTTGCTGACAGATTCCTAGTATCTGCCAGGATATGTCTCTTAAATGTAAATGCACATACTTCCCATCATCATAGAGCAGCAGTGCCTGTAGGTCTGTCAGTGACTGTAAAAACTGGGATCTATTACCTAGTCTAAAGTGACATAATATTGACAACATCTTAACCATAACATGTGATGGTAGCATTAGCGTATTATTTCCGTTTTGTAGACTCAAAGTTTGCTCTAAACATAATTCTTCTATATATTGAATATTGTTGTGTAAATATATATCTTTCACAGAAGCTACTTTCATCCTTCTAGACAAAGGGAGATTACCCACAACTTCATTATACCTCTGTTTATTGACAATATTGGAAGGATATATGACAAAGTCTTGCGGCAGTCTTTGTTTACTTAGATCGATGATATGTAGTGTTTTATCACACAGTGATGTTCTATAGTAATACAATGCTAGATATAATAATGAAGATACAGGGCCTAACCTAACTGCTAACTTTATCATGTTATAACTTATTCTATCTAAGGTGTAAACATATCTATGTGTGTAAGTTGAACAAGCATTTGCTATTGTGAATGCAAGATGAACAAGTACCTCAGATGTCCCATACTGTAATGTGAGTAACTGATATGGGGAGAATGAACATTTTGATAGTGCATCAATGGATTTCAGGTAGAGATAACAATCCTCTATATGTTGATTAGGAAAACTAAGTTTAAACATTTCAGACATGACACACATATCTTTATCAGCAATACTAATAAATTCTCCGTCAGCAGTAGACAAAACAAAGGACGGACTACAGAGAGCAGGTTCTAGTATTGTTCTGAGAGTCGGACTCAAGAGTAGACAGGACACGCCCATTCTGTAATATTGATAAAGCTGTTGTAAAAGAAATTTTAGTGCGTCGCCAACAATTCTGTTTATGATCATGTTGTTCTGTGGAACAAAAAAATTAGGAAAATCCCCTCGATAAATACAATGTATGAGATATTTAAAACACTTCCAAAAGCAGTCTAGTAAATTCCTTGGACACCATCTTAAGTGACCCTGTTGTATCATACAGAACATCGTGGTCTTCATGTAATATGAACACAGCAAGGGTTCCTTCCTATAATAGATAACTTCCTTTAGAAATATTTTCAGAAGTCCGTAACATAAAAATTGTGTATGATTCATAGTACACACTAGTTGTTGTTCAGCTCGGGAAAACGATAATCTCCATTCTAATTCGTTACATGTCGAAACAATTTTACTTTCTATAGGCACACAGTGGTACCCTTTTCTTAGAATTTTTTCCAACACAGGAGCCGGTGGCCATGTATGTCTTCTACATCTGTCAACCCATGATCTCATCTGTTTAGGCCAATATTTACTTGCAAAACAAAAGGCATGATCGAATTCAATAGTATTTATGAAACCACTAGTGCATGGACCATGGGTACTGATATTCTTGTGTCGGAAAAATCCATCATTTGCCATTGACTGGAAAAACATTTCTCTCCATAGAAAACTAGATATTTAAGCTCTACCATTAAATACAACAACACAGGAGAGTTTGTTCTTGTTCTGTTTCAGTGCCAATGGGCGTAGTCTAACAAACCCTGGAGGTGTGTCAAAATCTTCCATTAGTACGATATCATCTTTTGAAATATCATAGTTCCTTGACTGAGAGATGTCTGTTATTAGTCTAGACCTACAATGCCAGAGCATTACATCTAAGTCAGATGATGTAAACCTAAATCCCTCTCCATAACTACCACTCCACAACCTTAAAAGTTCTCTATACATAGATACGGGTTTTTCTATCATCTCCCACATGTCCAACACGTCCCTCCTGATGGCCACTTCTGTCGGTGTCCCTATTTTACGACATAGACCAACAAACAAAACCTCTGACAGGCGGGTAATATGGTCCATTCTATATATAAATACAAGTACTGGTAAATGAAACATATCTAATCTCTAAAAAAAATAATGAACAGAATATGTAAAAGGTATCAAAAATAATTTCAAACATGAAGAAACTTTTAATAAGTTGAATAGATATATTCATACAAAGGATTAGATAAACCTAGTTTTAAAATTTAAGTGATTGTAGGAGGAGGAAGAATGTATTTGTGACTTTATATCTTAATTTGGAATAGTCTCTTACCAGCCCTAGGAGGAGTCTTATACTGCACATTAAGTTACATTTAGATTTACTAATAACCCGTGTATTTATGAAAATGCGTATATGAAAAGAATTACCTGATAAATGTCTCTGCTAATGGCGGTCTATGTTATCAGGAAATGAAAATTTAGATTGTCTGCTTTCGTTTTCACTTTAATGTTTACAACACCTATGCATAATTTTGATTCAAATTCCAATTGGTCTTAAACATTTGTATAATTTGAAGGCAAAAGAAATGATTCATAATCGTACTATTCTTTGAATTGGATTTTTGCGTTATATTAAACAGTGAAATTCAGATTTTTCTGGATGCAAACAACATGCAACATCATGAAAACTTCTTTTTCCGTACAGTTGTACCGCGTGGCTCAGTGGTAAGAGCTTCTGCCCTTGACTCGCGATATAGGGTGAATGTTCACCATGCATCAGACACATACCTTGCTTCGGACAACTTTAGACAATAAACTCTCTTTCAACTTAAGAGTTCCGTGAATTTATTTAGTTCTGTTTTGAAGCTGAAGATTCAAAATTTTTAATGATACCGATTGTTTTTATCATGTTGTGATAAAAATACCCCGAGAATGGCCTTGAAGTTGCGTCATATATTACAACATCAAAGGGGAATAACCAGAAATTTATGATTTTGCGATTTTTAGAGTAATCGTTTTTACTAAAATTCGACTTCAACGGAACGAGTCAGATTTTGGTGAATAAAGTCGAAAATTGGTAATTTTATATAGATTTTAAAGAAATTTTACTTCAGTGTTCGTATAATTCTTTTTACAGCTGGTTTTCACTAGTATGTTCATTTCTCCGTACATCGGACACAAATTAACCATGCATCGGACACTTTCCGATGGCGCGAATTACTGCAATAAGCATTTTAAAGCATTTCTAAAGCAGAGTGAGGTCTCTTGAATCGTTTTACATTTGTGCAACGATATCGTCAATTAAATTTAATCTGAGGGTTATTTCTTAGAAAAAAGATAAAAATATATCTATATGAAGTATTTTAAAGCACTGTAATAAAGGCATATTTTTCTGGTCTAAATACCGTCTGTCCGATGCATGGTAAACAATGTCCGATCCATGGTGAATTCTGTGTTATTCCTAAAAACTCGATATTTGAGGATATTTTCTCAATAAAGGGCATATAATTGTGTCCCAAATTGATATTTTAAGTCCACTAAACGTTAAGCTCCATTTTGATAATTTTACGTCGGTAGCGATATCGCTAGAACTTGTTGAAGTACAAGGGTGTCCGATGCATGGTGAATTCTCCCTAAGGAGTCAATCCTTATGTCGCGGGTTTGAATCCCACTGTAGGACGTGGAGGTCGGTTCTTCGGCTGATATCGTAAAAACTGAGGTCCCGTGTCGCAGTAGATGCTGGCACGAAAAAGATCTCTCACTGCTCAATGGCCCTGAGTGCTGAGTATAGGTCATAATTTGTAGCTCTCCACCGACAAGTGGTGTGGCGTCTCCATATAAGTGAGAAGGTATCCATTGGAAATCTAAGATCATTTGGGTGACGCTGTCAGGGTGGTAATCATGGTAGTGTTGGTGGCGAATCGTGCTGATCTTCTTTGCAATTCTTCAAGTTGTCGGATTTGCTTGGAGCTCCAGCGATCACATGCTGCACAAGCAAATATAAGAGTTTTTTTTCAAGATATTTTTTTCTATTATTTTTTTTATAACACGAGCCCGCAATGAAAAAAAAAACAATGGCAACTAAATACTTTTTAATTTATTTTTTTTATTGACTTTAAACATAAGCATACATACTCATACATAAGCACAATGTTAGACAAATATAAGTACTTTCTCGTTTACCAAGAATCTATGTATAATTTCGTAAATTAAACCATAAAAGCCTCGTGTCTATTCTTATTGAATGATATTTTTTTGGCTCAATTTCCAATTAAATTTCTCTTGAAGCTACAGTTCTTTAGTGCAATTTGATTCACACTTTGGTGAAGTATATATATGTAGGACTCCAAAGTGCGATGGGATTCCAAAGTTCGATGGTCTGACATGCCAAAGGCCAGTGGTGCAGAAAAAATAACGTTTATGATATTATAATACTACTGCGCCTAAACCCAATGCCCTGCCAAGTAAATAAATAAAATTATGTGAACACTAACCCTAATCTCTCAAAAAGGTGCAAAACTATAACCTTAATCGCTCGAAAACTGTGCAACAACTATAACCTGGAAGGATGCAAGACTAAGCCTAATCACTCGACTAGTGTGCGAGAACTAATCCTCAATATCTCGGACTGGTGCAAATTCTTAAACAAGATCTTGCACAATTTTTTTATTTTAGTAAACTGCGGGTTCCTATTAGATTTTGTAAATACTAGTCTTCTGATCCAAGTTTATTTTAAAGTCTAAATATAATGGTCAATATTGGTCATTTTAAGACCACCGTTCTCTATGAAAAGTAGCATTATTTTCGTGAGATTTTCTATGTTTTTTGTTTCAATTATATTTATTTTTAAAAATTCCTATATATTCTTTTATCCACTTTTTATCCGGCTTTGGGAGAACAGTAAATACATGTGAACGTTTGGATAAAAATAGACTTTTTATTATTGTAACTTTCCCTAGTGAAATTTTTCTTCTTTACTATGAATTGTTTTTTAATGTTTGATTTTTATTTCATATTTTTTTTAATTGTGTATGTGATGCCAAGGACTGAAAAAGGTTTCACTGAAGGTCTGTTTCATTACATAGTTTTTCTGGAATTGGTTGTGTTTAAGTAATGTTTCCTTTAAGTCCGGAGAATTTTGAAACTTGAAAAAGAAGACCAAAGACACTTTTTAGGCTCTTTCTGAACCATCTAAAACATAACAGTTTTTGTGTTATCTGCATATTTGAGTAAACGTATTTTCCTAACCTATTTTTATTTTCTTTAATCATATATCCCACTATCTCTACATACACGTCATATTTATTCGGAGACGGATCTCTTTGGCGACAACCTCTACCTATTTTGAAAAATTGAAAATATACCGTTTTGAATTACACATTGTTGAGTTTGATTATATAGTACTTGTGTCCACTTGATAAGGTCAGGACCAAAGTTTAAAAATTTTTAAATGTTCTGTACATAACTTTCCATGAAACCGAGTCAAAAGCCTTCTGATAATCAATGTGTAAAATAATTCTTGGTATATTTCTTGTCTTTGTACATTGAAGTACATCATAGGTAATACGTGTATTTCCACCAGTAAATATATTCTTAAAGCTGACATGAACTCTTAAAAAGCCATCATTTTTCATCTTTGTACGACTTACTACATTCCTGTACGCCTTTGTCCGCCATATTTCTTCGATTCCGCCACATTTATTTAAAATTTTTGGTCACCTGTACCTGCTATATATAGCCTTGTACGATAGCATCACTTGAGTGATTTTCTAGCCTGATTGTCGACATGTACACATCTCCGATAACAAAGTTTTTAGAAGTCCATAAACTGACCAAATACATGTTTGAAAAGTAAAAATTCAACAAAAAATAGAACTATACCGAGAATTAAATTATTTTTTAATGCATTTGCAATTTAGAACATAAACTAACACGGAATACATACATGTACCCCAAACACCCATGCAGGTCGAGAAAACGCGTCAAACGCAGTGATAAAAACATTTACCTGACTACGTGCTATCGTTACAGGGATGTGCACATGTCGAAAGAATTATCCTATTTTATTTTTATTGAAAAATGCATCTCAGAAGTCATGTAATCCATTGCTAACTCAACAGTAAAAGATGCTTGGACACACGTGGCCCATGCCGATCATTTTATTTGGTCAGGGAAAATATCAAAGGTTGAAAGCTCAGTGGGGTTGATTGAAAAAAAAATGCAAGTAATTTTTTCAAAAATAAACATTAATCTTGTCTGTACATGTTGTAAATAAAATTTACGATTAAGTACATGGTTTAACTTCATCAAATTCATAAAAAAAGAAGGCATTATTACGAATCATTCGCCTTTTGAAGATATTTTCCCGTGATATGAGGGGGGAAGGGGTGTGTGTGTGTGTGATAAAACATGCATAACACTCTCATAAAAATAATGTAAGAAAAACGTCTTAAACAGATTGGATTTCTTTATGATCAATTATTATCAAATAAATACTGTATATTGGCTTTATTAGACCTTATATAATTTGATTTAAAGTTATTTATAATTTTATGCACTATGATAGAAAAAGTGAGCACGTTCACATACCCCACGCTCCCCCAAAAGTCGAAGTGCTGAAATTCCCAGAAAAAAATAAAGGAATCGTAATTTCCTTGTAATATGCACATCTATAAACATCGTGTCCTAAATATCTGCAAAGTTTGACGAAATTGTGTGCAGCGGTTTATGAGGAGTTGCGCTGACAAACTGCTCACCTCTATATTCAAGATATGGCCAAAATCTAAATGTAAAAGTGCGGAAATTCCCGAAAAATAAAGAATTCGGAATTTCCTGGTGATGTGCAAATCTACACACATTGTTTCCTATAAATATCTGCAAAGTTCGACAAAACTCTGTACAGTGGTTTATGAGAAGATGCGCTGATAAAAAAAAAAAAGACTGACTGACGGGTCAAAAACATTATACCTCACGCGTGGGGTATAATAAACGAGTTTGATTCTTTGGTACAATGACAATGAAAATAAAATTTAATGTGAATTAAATTTCTAGAAAAAAATAATTAAGGATTATTAGAAAAAGCATATAGGAAGAGAGAGTAAACTCCTCGTGAGAATTCCACATTCTACCTAAAACTAGCTTTTTAAAAATTCTCTTGTCTGTTGTCCAAGTTCGACACATACGTTTGAGAAGGTATTCGAGAAAGTTCCCAATGTTCCCATTCCTGTGATGTATATTTCAACTTAATTATATCCCCCGCCTGAAAAGTGGGAGGTTATATAGTAATCGTTATGTCCGTTCGTCTGTCTGTTACGCTTTGGGGTACCCATCTCTTATCTGCAAATCCTCTTCTACCATTTAGAGAAATTTAATGAAACTTTCAAAGAATCTTAAGTTTATTACATATTACCATTATTCACCTCCTATGTTACTTTTTGATCTGACACGTATGGGTTTAGCGAAATATGGAATTTGCCATTATAACCATAGGGGAGGCGGGGTATGAGCTCATTGCTCATAATACATGTACGTCTAGTTTCTCTTTCAATTTTGGCGTTTGGGTTAATTTCCTGTTCAAAGTAAAATTATTATTCAATTTATGAAGTTTCGACATCCCGCCTGAATAAAAATCCTTGATCTGTCCTAGGGCATAATAAATGGTACAGCACAAAGTGCGTAGGATTTTATACCTATCATTGCCCCAACGGGTGGTTACAGACAGAAAGAGAGAGAGAGTTCAATATACAAAAGAATAAATAATAATAATCCGTATTCAACCAGTGTCAAGTATCCCTACACTAGCTTTAAAAATTATCTTCCAAATTCACCTACAGAAATTATATATATATATATATATATATATAATACCTAGACTATCAGGCAGGGATACTGAAATCTCGAAATACTTCCTGTAACAACATAATTATAAAACAGTTACATTCCTCAAAATGCACATACTTTGTGGTCGGAGTGACACATTTTTAAAAAATCTCAAAACTGAATTCGGCAGAAATGTCTTCTTTAGTGTTTTAAGTGTTTTAGTTTTAGTTTAGTGTTTTACTGCTTTAAGGTACTCCGATTTTCAGGTTCTGAAAATCGGGAATTGACTAATTGAAAATGCTCACAAAAAATGTCTCTGAACCCGATGCGTTGCGATGCGTTTTACCCACAATAATTTTTCAAACTTTGTCTTTAAAGTTAATAATATTGTTTAGAGAAAATTAGTGAGTCTCGAATAAATTTTCAGAAAATGCGATTCAAACACCCACTATGCATTTTCTCTTTCAAATTTTATCAACACATTTTAGAAATAAAAATCATAGATATCCAGACTTTTGAAGAAATTGCATATTTATAAATGTAAGGTACCCTATAGGTTTCTTTTATTTACTTCGATTATCTTACAGTTCATAGTATATAATGATGTTCCAATCATTGCAAAACACTATAAATTACTTCTTATTTTATATCATGCTAATTAACATTGGTCCATGTATCTATGGCTAGATTCAAAGAATCACAATTTCTTTATAATACCGGTATATGTAACTTAAGCAAACTACTATGGAGTAAAAATTTCGACTTTTATAAAAAGAACCTTGAAGCACATTGAGATGTATGAAATGAAAATTGTTGCATGAAAAGATTTATTTTTCAAGGTTCAATCTGAGACTTTTTGAATTAAATTATAAAGTAAGGAATTATCCTTTCTGGCTGAGGATCGGATATCCTTAAGTGTCTCCGTGGTTAAAAATATTGATGTACATTATTAACACACTTTAAAAATTTTTACCAAGAGCATTGATATTGTCCCATATTTAACGCACTTTGAAAAAAAGAATCAAAGCGCGTAAATTATTTTTTCAAAGTGCGTTGCTACATTGCGGCTGCCGAAAAAAAAACAAATCATTGCAAGCAAAGAGATTTCCTCATTTTCCTTTTTTTGGAAAATTGTATCAAAATTCTTGGTCAGCTGACTTTTATATCTGCCTCCAGTATGACGTGAAACTGTACATATGTTTGGGGTTATACCAGGGACATATAGCCTCTTCTGATAGCGTAGTTGTAGAAATGCGATATATACGAGCAGCATAGGTCCCTGGTGATATATTACATAGATTTTCACACTTTTATTTTTTTTTCTCCATTAAGGACAGATGTTACAATCATTTTTTTCTCTTGAGGAGACTTAATATCATCTCACGGGTTTGGAAAAGTGGATAATTCTTCGATTTTTTTCTCCTTTCACTTGCCATCCATATATATTTTCCCAAAAAGTACACAACTGTAGATTAATATTGTTAAATCTTCATTCATTTTCCCTCATTTAATATGTTAGCTTAATGTATGCTTAATAATATATTAATAATATAATAATAGCTTAATAATATGTGAAAAGCGTAATATAAACTTTGAATGAACAAATTATGTATGAGGAAACGCCATTGGTGAATTCGGCGCATGTGATTTCTTTTTTTTCTGATATTTTACCATTTTGTTTTTCCTCATCAAATTTACCTGGCTTGAAATATATTTTACGCTTTTAGCACCAAGCTTATATATTTTGAATTTTTAACTGAGTGTGATTTGTCCATTTTTGTAATTTTATTAACTAATATTTTTCGAGTGTAATTTCTTTTATGCAAGTAAATACAACCGTTTCAGGTAATTCGGTAAATGTAATTTAAGTTCACGTTGTCCTCATCTAGAAACATTTTTGAAGAAAAAAGAGGGTAAATGAATAAAGATTAAGCAATTTTACCATGACCACTGTAGTTGTGTACCTTTGGGGAAAACATGCAAGCTATACGTATTTTATTCTTCAACTCATGCTTCTTTGTTGTATAACGTAATCTTCAATATTCCCAGAATGGTGATATTTTCCTTTGACGACTGAATTTAAGGATTATTTTGGGGTGTGTCGATGAGGCGGAATTATATACGGAGAAAAAGAACAGAATTAAAGCTCAAAGGTCAATTAAACAATATGAAATATGATCAACTCAAACACGGACCAAAACACGGACCTTCAAACCAATAGAGGTGAAAATCAGATGCCATGGAGGAGTGAGCATCCGTTGGCGACCGGTCACTCCGGCGTGTCATAATCGGAAAATTGCGAAAAAAAAATCACTTGAAAATTCAGTGTGTACATGTATTTTATAATGGCCTAACAATTAGTATTACAATTTATATGTAAGCACTTTTTAAACAATTAAAATATTTCCTATTGCTTTGTACGTAAAAGTGAACCACAAACAAATAGTCTTTATAATATTCAATATATATAAATACATGTACATATGAAAATGATCACCGATATTTGTTCCTTTTCATGATTTTTTGTTCATGATGTTTAATGGTGTTTGCATACAGAGAAAGTTAAATGTAACACAAGTTTCCAAAGAATATTCCGATTTTTTACCATATTTCCCCGTTATATAAAAATGTTTTAGAACAATTGGAATTTGACTCAAATTATATAATGTGTTAAAGTGAAAACGAAAGAAGAGGAGCTGACAGTAGGTATTTAGTGGCGTATATTCCTTTCTGCTAATATATAGGCTAGTGTAAAGTCACAGATTTCACCTGAGTTGCAAAGTGTGGGTAGACAAGGAGCTTCCTCTCAATAGATATTAGGGGAGGGGGGTTCAAAGGGAGCAATTTAGCAAACTCAGACATCTATTATTCTAATTTTACCAGTGATAATAATATGGTAGACGTATATACATGCAGTTTATATCATTATGTGAAGACCACTGAACAAATCTGACAACTTCTAACTTATCCTTTTACTCTGCTTAGAAAATATGGAAAATTCCTTATACTGAATAATCAAAATTCGATCAATACCTTAAATTTCCTACTAACCAAATATAACTCGAATTATCAGTTTTGTTTCCTGTACTTATATATCATGGACTCCTAGATACAGACATAAGCTGGATATTTATATCTTTTGAACTCTGGCTCAAAAATTTCCAGCTAAGGGAATACATAATTTTTTTCCTTAAAGATAAAGCAAAATTGTCAACATAATCGGATAGGTATAAAAGTGTAAATTGCTAAGAATGTTTTTGCTGGCATTTGCAATAAAATAAATCAATAGGCAAGATTTATTATCAACTCCCCTCCATTTATTCAAGTGAATTTTTATTCCCAAGAAAATGATGTGTAGGTTACAGCCTTTGTGCCTATATGGAATATACGAAACTGGTATTTTCTACTGAATTAAAGGCCGCCATTTGCAGAGACAAAATTATCAGGTGATTCATTTCATATAAACGTTTTTATATGAATACACGTGTACGTATTTAATTTAAAATGTGTAACTTAATCTACAATATTAGACCCCTAGGACTGGTAAGAGACTATTCCATTCCAACCAAACAGTTTGGGTCACAAAGTTATTCTTCTTTTCCTCACAACACTTTTAAAACTACGTTTATTATAATTCTTTAGATAAACTTGTTAAGAATTAGAATTTATTTCCCAAATCTGTTAGTTAAGCTTTTTTTTTTAATTCAAGTATTATTTTATTTATTAATCTTTATATACAGAATGAACCATATTCCCCGTCTATCAGAGGTCCTGTATGTTGGTCTGTGTCGTAAGATAGGGACTCCGACAGAAGTGGCCATCAGAAGGGACGTGAGGGATGTGGAGGACATGATAGAGAAAACTAGGCGTACTACATGTATTGGTAGAGGAAGAAGCCAAAAAGTTGGGGCCACAAAGACATTCTTCCTTCCCCAACAATATACTTTTAAAACTACGTTTATAATAATTCTTTGTATGAATACTAGATAACATTGTAAAGAATAAAAAATTATTTCCCATACCTAAGGATTTTTAAAAATTCAAATATAACTTATTCATTATTCTTTAGATTCAGAATGGACCATATCCCCCGTCTATCAGAGGTCCTGTATGTTGGTCTGTGTCGTGAGATAGGGACACCGACAGAAGTGGCCATCAGGAGGGACGTGATGGACATGAAGGAGATGATAAGTAGACCTGTTGATAATTATAAGGGCTATGCTGCGATGAATAGTGGTAGTTATAGAGAGGGGTTTAGGTTGAAATCATCTGACATTGATATAATGCACTGGATTTGTCGATTTAAGCTAATAACTGACATATCTCAGTCCAGGATCTATAACACATCGAAACATGTTATCCTACTAATGGAAGATTTCGACACACCACCAGGGTTTGTTAGACTACGCCTTCTGACGTCTACAAAAAACAATTTCATAATCTCCATTCTTGTAAAATTGAATGGCGGGGTTTTTATGTCAGGTTCCCTTTGGAGAGAATTGTATTTTCAGCGCATCGCAAATCACAGATACTTCCAGCGGAAAAATATCCGTTACCATGGTCCATATGTTACTGGTTATGATGGAACTTTTGAATTTGATCAAGCTGGTTGTTTTGCCAGTATATATTGGCCTAAACAGACGAGAGATTGGGTTGATAGATGTCAGAGACACACCTGGCCACCTGTGTTGGAAAAAATATTAAAGAATGGTCTTCACTGTGTGCCAATTGGAAGTAAAATTGTTTCGACTTCTAACGAATTAGAATGGAGATTATCATTTTCTAAAGCCGAACAACAACTAGTATGTACCATGAATCATACACAATTTTTATGTCACAGACTTCTGAAAATATTTCGAAAGGAAGTTATCAATTTTAGGAAGGAACCATTGCTGTGTTCATATTTCATGAAGACCACTATGTTCTGGATGATACAACTGGGACATTTGATATGGTGTCCAAACAATTTACTTGATTGCCTCTGGAAGTGTATTAAATATCTTATTCATTGTGTTTATGAAGGAGATTTTCCTAATTTCTTTATTCCACAAAACAACATGTTCATAAACATGTTGTATAATATAATTTTACACAACAATGTTCTATACATAGAAGAGTTATGTTTAGAACAAAATTGGAGTCTTCAAAACGGACAACCATACTTATTTTTATCACTAAATGTTATGACTGAGTTGTTGTCTGTGTTATCTCACTATAGACTAGGTAATAGATCTCGGTGTTTACAGTCACTGACAGACCTACAGACACTGCTGCTGTGTGATGATAATGTGTATGTTCCTTTAGAAACCAGAGACGTATCCTGGCAGATACTAGGAATCTGTCAGCAAGTTGTGGGGGACTTGAACGGGGCTCTACAGTCTTATGAAGTGTCACTTAGACAGTATCCATTTAACAAAATAAAGGAAGCTACATTGATAAGAATTGGGTGTGTAAAAGAACACCAACATAGAATTATGCAAGCGTAGTCAAAAGAAAAGTTGTTAATTTTACTTTCATGTTTGTGCTTCAAAAGCTATAAAAGCTATAAATTGGATAACATTTTGCTGCACTGATTGTTTTATCACTTTTTGTTCAATTTTTAAGATTTTAGATAAGAAATAAAAGAAATAAAAGATGAAAATTCTTTTAATATTGGTTCACTTTTCATCAAATGTTCTTTGTTGATCTACACGTAAATATGTAAATTTGTATTTTTTAGGCCAATAATATCATTGGGTTTTGTTATTATAGAAGTAGTTGAACATTTAACGTTTATTATTACACACTTAGCAATAAATACAGGTTTTTTGCATATGCGATATGGCTGACGTCACAATAGCCGTATCAGCCCTGCAAGGCTGATATGGATTTGCGGGGCTGATAACCTATATCAGCCCTGTAAATCCATATCAGCAGGGCTGATACGGCTATTGTGACGTCAATATCACACCCTTAGTAAATCAAACCATAAAAAAAGTACTTGTGATCATACACAATTTTTGGTGGGTTCATATTCTCTTAATTCTAACTTTTTGAAAATAAGGTTAATCTTAATTTACAAATACATGTAAGATTATTTTCAAATTACGGATCGAGTGCATTGAAATAGAAGTAGAAACAAACCCAAATCGTATGAGACAATAGACCATGGCATGTACATGTATGTAAGAAGTCCATGCTGGGTTATTTACTTATTTTCTAAATGCATGCTGTATTTTATTACTAAGTATGTAATAAACATATTAATACATACCCTTTTCCACGTCACATCCTGTATCAGCCCTCGACCAATATCAGCCCCCGGGCCTTCGGCCCTCTGGCTGCAGGATATTGGTGTCTCGGGCTGAAACAGGATGTGATATGGAAAAGAGAAATGGAATTATGTATTATTCTCTATATAATAGTAACGATTTTGACTGTTTATATATTTATTATTTAAAATGTGTGTTTATCTATTTGTGATTTTAATTTATTCCGACCGAAAGATTCATTCATCATTAATGTATGTTTAAACTACATTTAAACTTGTTGTACATCATTGTTTACCTTATTACCGTCTTCCTTGGAAGACGGTATTAAATAGTTGAAGCAATTGCATCATCTCGGGTCTTTCCGTCAGAGGTCGGAAAAACAACCTCGAATGTATTAACATCACCGGATGTTAAAAATTTATACATTTCCTGTTCATTCAAATATCGGATAGACGGAGTTAGAAGTCCCTTCTACAGTATATTTTTGGTAATATCATTACATTGAATAAAGTTAAACTCCTTATTCTAAAGAAAAAGGTCTCCATGCATTTAATTCAAAGATCGTGAAAAAGAAGGGTTGTCATGGCGTCTTCCATATACATTCGAGGTCGTTTTTCCGCTAGTCGGAAAGGCCTGAGAAGTTGCGATTGATAGTTGAAGTTTTTTACAGTCTTCGGACTATGTACTTCCTCTCTTTTGTGATTGGTAGATATTGCATAATGTGAAAATTTTCAATTATTTCATTGGTTGAACTGCTGTTCAAGGCAAGGGAGATAACTTTCTGATGATCTAATTTTCGTACGACTTTACAATTTTGCAAGATTTTCAATCTTAAAGAAATGACAAAACGAACAAAAAAATCAGCAGTAATTAAATTCTTAATAACATGATATTTTTTTTATAGCAATAGCTTAAAAAGTCTCTTTAATTTCATTGTAAATAAATTTTATTTTTTATGGCTTGCAGGCTTTACAATTTGTAATTTTTCTTTTCCCCTTTCTAGTTTGAAGAAGGTAACGGAATCAGCCGAGGTTTTAGTCTCGTTCAACCAGACGCTCGGCTGTCTCCGTAAACTCCGACCAGCAGAGAGTCTGGTAAAGAATCACGTTAGCGTTTGTAACCGTCAGAGGGCACTATCTTGTTCTCATTTTCACGATCCTTTTTGAAAACAAATGTTATATATGTTTCTTCTTCTGGGTTGTGACTTTATATTAATAAAGTAATCTTTAATTTGTGACACCAAACGAGAAATTACAATATCAATCGAAGGAATGTGTATTACGCAGGTAGGGCTACACTACTTTCACTTTTGCTTTCGTACAGAATATTTGAAAGACATAATAAAAACACACTTACCTATAACTGGTGGGCATTACGGTAAACAATTCCTATCTAACAGCTTTAACTTTTAGACATATAACTTTAACATCTTTAAGTTACTTTTCTCCTGATTTTTCATGTGTTTATTTTAATCGTGTAGGTGTGTTCTTTTCAGCCAATCAAAAACTTTACCAGAGAATTTCTGTAAGCCTCGTTTTGGCGTTACAAACGATATTACGTATCTTTACCAGACCCTCTGGCTGGTCGGAGATTTACGGAGACAGCCGAGGGTCTGGTTGAACGAGACTACCGAGGTTTGCCAAAAGGTCTCGGCCAGTCAAAGTTCACGGAGATGACCGAGCGACAACTGTACATGTGGTAGGCCTAATACCAGTGAAAAGCTAATGTAGAAATACAAAATCGAGAAATTCAAAAGAATTTTACGATCTGATAGGTATAGATCAGTTTACTGTTTAAATTTGTTGCTAAAGACTGTAAGCTTTTTTAAGAAGCTTTACTTGTTTATAAGTCATACTGTCATTTCACATTGTTTATTTTCGTTTTCCATTACTTCCGGTCGCGGGAAATTATGTACAGGTCTTACCCAGAATGTGTCATGATTTGGCGGTTTATAACGTCACGTTGGGTCATGCTACGTCACTTTGTGTCAACGTTTAGTTTTAGAAGTCAGTTGGTATTTTTAGATGATAGTGGACAGACGTGGATTTCTTTAAAGAGTTATTTTGAATAGTCAGCCCAGACTTGTGAATTTATTTTACTCAGTTTGTAGTCGCTACCAGACTATTTGTGAGATGTCCAGGTAATTTAATTGAAATTTGTGATGATTTATTTATTATTTATAAAATTTCGTATTAGAAATTTACTTTAACTTTAACTGAAATTTGGGGAATCCTTTGAATCTTGTAAGTGGCGTTGTGTGACCATAATTTGAAATATATATTGTTGTTAATTTTATTCAATATCATTATTAAATTTTGGAATATCAAAATGTAATTTTTGGAAACTTTATTATCTTAGTGTTGATTTCTGTAGTAAAAATAAACCGCTACCAGGTTATTTTTATATCGCTACCAGAAATTATAAGACCAGATTTTAGCCGCGACCAGGCTTATGCCTATATTATCAAATACCCTTTTATCAATTAATAATTATTTTATCCTATCTTACGAACTCGTAACGGCGGAAACGTTACATTTTGGTGGCAGCTGTGCGATAGGATAAAATTATTTGTGCAGGAAAATTTGTTATTCTTAATTTACACTTGCTAGATTTTCCCCGGAAAAAAATTAAAATGTCAGAATCCCGTGGTAGTAATGTGAACCCCAATGACCAGGGTGGGGGTGAACCAAGTCCTAATATTGAAACTAAAGTGAATTCTATGCAGTCCCAGATTTGTGATATTTCTAAGGTTTTACAGAAACTTACAAGGACTTTAGATCGTTTGGTTGACAAAGACCATGACATGACAGACTGTAGAAGTGAGTACAGTGATTACAGAACGATTGACAGAGTGAGTGAGCCTGATGAACATAGACATACTCTGCCCAGTGACACAAACCATGCAGTCACATTTTCGTTCGTTTGATTCGCGAACACAGGTGCATCCTCATAGTGTTTTAGATAGACCATCGGATTTTAATCCGTTCAGACCAAATTATGAAAATCAAAACCAGACTCGACAGACTGTCAGAGCAAAACCCGACACTTATGACGGCAGATCTAGTTGGAGAGACTTTATCACTCAGTTTGAAATTGTATGTCGGTTAAATAACTGGTCCAGTGAGATTAAGGCCCTACAGTTTGCAGCTTGTTTGAGAAGCTCAGCCAGAAGTGTTCTGACTCACCTTAGACCTCATCAGCTTGATGATTATTATGATTTAAAATTTGTTCTCGAAACTCGCTTCGAACCAAAAAATCAAACTGAAATGTACCGCGCAGAAATGAATAGTCGGTATTTGAAAAGAGACGAAGGCCTCCCTGAATTAGCCCAAGATATAAAACGATTAGCCATACTTGTTTACCAAACAGCCCCGTGTGAAGTTAGGGATATTTTGGCATATAAATGTTTCCGCGATGCCTTACATGACCAAAATATGGAATGGGCGATTTGTCAATGAGCGTCCGAAAATATTGACGAAGCGTTAAACCTCGCGTTGAAATTTGAAGCTTTCAAAATGAGCAGAAATCGGAAGTACACAAATACTCCACATTTGCGTCACCAGCAAGAGATTTGTGACCAGGCTATCAAGACCTGTATGTAATTGGTGTAAATTCCCAGATCAATGTCTCGCGATCAGACCTCTCAAATCACAGAAATGAGACAAAGAAATGTTTCTAGTATTCAAAATAAGTGTAGAAAACGCCAGTTTGATCTACAATCGGCAAATTTAAACATTTCCTCCCAAGGAATGAACGACAGACCAAACTTTGCGGAGAGGTCCGAAACCTCTGAGATTATTCGTGCACCTGATTGCGCTCACGGTCCTTTAAACGACCAGAGGCTGAGCCTGTAGGTCAAGTCTCAGCCTGTGATACTAAAACCAAAACTTGCTGTGAACCGAATGACAATGATTGACCTAAGGTCAAGATCTAGTAAATGGAAGGTGCCTACAGATTTTTCAAATTTAAGAAATTAATTTCTTTAATGATGCTTTATAACATGTGCTAGATCAAAATAGGTGTTTCGGGGCATAATTTGTAGAAAAACAAGATGAAAAACCTTATTTTAAACTGTTATTTTCAATAAAAAAATAAAGAAAACCAGTTTTAAAAATGGGAGTTTTTCCCATATCAGACAAAGAAAATGCATCCAGTTTGCTTACAGTTTTTCGGAAAACGGTAATCTGTATGTTCTTAGTTTCTTTTTTAAAATAATGTCATATTTAAGATAGGTATCGGGAATACTTTTCATGCGATTTCAAATTGAATTCAATGAAATTACTTTATTTTCTACATAATTCTATAAGAGTCGTAAAGTACGGGAAAAAGAAAGTTGAAAGTGATTATGACGTCATAATGGATTTAGCACTGCAAAGTTATTCTAAAGTCATTTACTAGATCTTGACCCTAAAGAGCAAATATTTGAAATCAAAGAGGCCCGCAGTGATAGTTTATTTGTTGTTGCAAAATTGAATGATAGAAAAATAAATTGTTTGATTGATACTGGAGGCTCAGTTTCTGTGTTACATAGACGGATTTTTGATGAAATTTCGGGGGATGTAAAGCCGAGTTTGAATAGAAATTGTGGGAAATTGAAAGTGGCTGATGGTGAAATGATTACTCCGGCGGGAGCCGCCCAGACGAATTAAGTTATTGATGGTAAACCCTATAGCTATAGGATGTTAGTAGCCGATATTGAGGTACCCTCGGTACTAAGATATGATTTCCTGAGGGATAATAATTGTGAAAAGAAACTTGGTGAGGGTACGCTCAAGTTAAATGGTGAATCGGTTAATTGTAGACTTCACAGCCAAATACAGACCCTTTTCAAACTGTCGTTGACTGAAAATTCAGTGATACCACTGTCGAGCGAAATGGTAATTCCAACGAGAATTTTGGGTGATCAGCCATTTGTTAAAACGGCTGTTGTTACGGATATAAGTCCATCTGTGTCAAAGAAAGGAATTCTATTCGGAAAAAGTGTTTTTGACCCAAATAAATCTGAAATACCTGTGCGTGTTGTCAATGTTTCTAATACGCCACAAACCATTTACAAAAATACGGTTGCGTCAGAATGTGAGATGGTTCTTGAGAGTGATGTAGTATCATTTCAAAATCGACTTTGTGATAAAATGAATGCGCATTTTTGAAAAACCTTGACCTTTTAAAGGTTCCAGAAGACAATGTGTCTGTTCCTTACGATATCAAAGTTGTTTTTGACTCATGTAGAGACAATTTAAACGACGTAGAATTGACGAAAGTGTGCAATCTTCTGCGTAACTATTCAAGTGTGTTTGCCATCTCTAAAGACGATTTGGTAGAAACAGATTGTGTTTTACACAAAATAAATACGGGTTGTAACGCTTCGGAACGCCTGCCTTGTGTTGAGAACAAAAACTCCGATGTAAAGTTTTATAATTTATTCAGTAATACATGAACAGCGAAAAAAAAAACAGTGTTTGAAATTCACAAGTCTCAACCCTCGGGACAAAAGACAAAATCAGTACAACTACTGATATAACTGGGCAACTGGCACTATTTCCAGTAATTTATGATTTAAGTATAAATTCCCCCGACCAAAATAAAACGAAAAGGCTCTCTATAAATGACTTAAAATTAATTTACAAATAAATATTCCCGCTACTAGTTCAACTACTAGCACGCAACAGAAATATTTCCTAACTCCTAAACTGGGCTAAAGAAGATAAAAATAACTAGTTCACAACTAGTAATTATAAATAAAACTAGTACAATTACTAGTAATATGAATTTAGCCTAACCTAACATGACATATTGTGTACTTCAGTCACTTAGATACTGAACTAGTACACACCTTAAATTACTCTAGACAAAACTGGTGACCATTCTCCGGGACACAAAGAAAACGAGAGAGCAAACGATATTCAGCATCCGAGTTTTTATAGAATTAACAAAACCCGCAATAATTCATAACCAATCATAACTAATAATTCCATCCCGTAAATAATAATCAGCCAATCAAATGTAATCATCGTCCCGTAATGAAATCTCACTCTCGTACATCGTACGTAAAATTATTACAATACGTAAATAAATTAAATAAATTCATAAAACATAAAGTTACACTTTTAAAAGCTTATTTAACACTGTTTAACATTTAATTTAATAGAATTTACAATCAAATCTTCCGCCGAAATAACTCCAGTAAAAATAGATCACCGTGAAGCATCACGGGAAAATACGCATGTAAACAAAGTATGACGGCGGCAGAAGTTTCAGTGAAACGTGTGTACTCGAAGACCATAAAACATCGATCACACAAGAAATAAGGTAACTTTAAGATAATCCTAAATTATAGCGCAGCTTTATAATTACGTATGTACAATAAAGCCAACAAAAAGCGTGTAATTAAATAGCAAGACGATGTCTGACATTCAACACATCGAAACACAAGAAAAATGACATAGATCATCGCTGCATTTAAGCAGTTGTCAACTTGTCAACCAACATTTAAGACATAATTCTCGCTTGACATTTCAACATTCCATACAAGAATTGATGGATGAATTGAAAGTATGCATGAAAGTGCCGTAGAAAGAAACACCAAGATAAAAAAAAATGAGATTCAAGAAAAATGGGGGAGGGATCGTTACAGGGTCAAGCACGTCCCATAAAACAAGCCCGTAGACGTATACCCATAAACCAAAGAGAGGAAGTTTCGACGGAACTGAAACGAATGTTAGATGTTGGTGTTATTAAACCCTCTAAATCTCCTTGGGATTCCCCTTTTGTCATTGTGCGCACATCAGAAGGCTCCATACGATTCTGTGTCGATTACCGTAAAGTCAATGATGTCACAATAAAAGACGCATCTTCTGCCCTGAATCAATGATTCCCTAGACGTTTTAGACAGATCATGGTGCTCTTAGCTGGTTACGACGTTTTAAAAATCCTGAGGGTCAGCTAGCTAGGTGGATCCAAGTTCTTGATACATACAACTTTGACTTTCGGCATCGTCCTGGAAAACAACACTCTAATGCTGATGATTTGTCTCGTCGACCATGCATTTCTTGTAAATTTTGCGAGAGACAAGAAGACAAAATCACTCATTCCAGCGAAGCTGTTGTCCATATGTCAACCCAAACGTCCTGTCTGGACTACGAATCAGTTGAGGATCAGCTTCCAGTCAATGCGGTATCTACAGTGGAACCCAGTTCAGTTTCAGGGGACGATAACCTTTCTTGGTTCCAGTCTAAGTCCAATGATGAACTTTCATAAGCCCAGAGACAAGATCCTGTTCTGAAACATCTCTTCTCCCTGAAAGAAAAATACAAAGATGAACCTCCTAAGTGGCATGAAGTTTCTCACCTATCCCCAGACCTCAAATCATATTGGTCACAGTGGAAAAGAATTGAAATTGTTAATAATGTTCTATACAGAAGATGGGTGGATGTTGATAAAAATTCTGAAAGACCGCAACTGTTGGTACCAAAATGTTGGCAGAGTGAAATTTTTTTGCCGATTTCTTGATCGATTTCATTTGTCGCTATGGTTTGCCTTTACAAATCATTCCGACCAAGGGAAACAATTCCAGTCTAATCTTTTTGAAGAACTTTGTAAAACCCTTGGGATTGATCAAACAAGAACCTCTGTGGCAACGCACTTTGAAAAAATTACGCACTTTGAAAATTTTTTTCAAAGTGCGTTAAAATTGGGACAAAATCAACGCACTTTGAAAAAAAGTTTCAAAGTGCGTTAAGAGTCTACATCAATATATTTTATCATGGAGACACTTAACGCACTTTGAAAAAAAAAATTTAGTAATGGAAAGATTTTATTAGTTATATATCTTTCAAAAATCTAACCCTAATCCTAACTTCAAAAAAGAATTGATTTACTCCCGTCGAAAAGAGGAGAAGACGGGTATAAGATCCCTCAGTCCAAATCTTTATCTGTCCAATACATAGGTGTCGGTAACAAACGAGGGACGCGAGCAATAAACCCAAAAGGGGTAAGCTGCATTTTCAATGCTTATACGATGTATATATCTTTCCAAAATAAGGAGGGGGGGCTTAGCCCCCTCCCCTGGCCCTTCGCCTGGTCTCGATGTCTATGCTATACTCAAAACATTCATATAATGTATTTACCTAACTGGTATGTCGTTGAAAACTTTCAATATTAAATGAGTTAATTAAAACAGATGAAAACTAGAAATTTTTAAGTACAGTAAAACGTATGAGAGAGAAAAAATGTTCATAGTTTTGAACAATCCAATTGCCCCCTTTTTATTATGATAAATGCTAAGTTGCTTAAAGCTGTCCACTGTAAGTGCCCCTTTTACACCTTTATATCTATTTATCAAAGACTAGAATTAAAAAAAAACGAATTAATGATCTTAAACAATCGTCACTCTTTTTTTCAAGACCCTTTTCCCTTTTATTTTATCAAAACCTCAAATATTTAAAATTATTATCATAAAAAAGTTATCCAACCAGGATCTGTTATTTATCATACCGATTATTTTTTAGGAATATTGATCAATCTTTACATTTTTTTTCAAAGTGCGTTAATATGGTCGATATTAACGCACTTTGAAATAAAAATTAATTTTTTCAAAGTGCGTTGGCTTGGTCCCAAATTTAACGCACTTTGAAAAAAATTTTCAAAGTGCGTAATTTTTCAAAGTGCGTTGTAACAAACCTCTACTTATCACCCTTAGAGTGATGGACTTGTAGAGAGAATTAATAGGACAATTATTGATATGCTTAGTAAAACCATGAACAAAAGTCAAAGAGATTGGGACAGAAAATTACCATTTGTGATGCTAGCATACAGGTCCTCTATTCAAGAGAGCACTAAGGAATCTCCATGTTTTATGATGTCTGGTCGTGAACCCCTTTTACAAGTTGATTTATTGTAGGGAAAATGCCAAGACCGCAAAATATTGTCCGATTATGTGCAAGACCTTGTAACAAAATTGTGGAATGTGCATGAATGTGATCGTGAGAATATTTTGAAAGCGAGCGACAGACAAAAGAAATATTATGACCAAAAGACCAATGACCAAAATTTTTCCCTAGGGGATGGTGTTTTGTTATTCAACCCAGCGAATGTTAAGGGGAAATCACCAAAACTTATGTGTAAATGGGAGGATCCCTACACTATAGTTAGAAAAGTGTCCGATTTGATTTACGATATTAAGACTTTTTCAACTTCCAAGTCAAAAGTTGTACATATCAATAGATTGAAACCATATTTTGTGAGAATGAGAAAGTGGTTTGTACCACCCAGTGATAGAAACACTCGTGCCCAGTGGACCCAAAATGCCCAAATAATATAATTATTATAGTCAATCGGACCAAAGATTGAAATATTTACATGTACATTTTTGTTGGTGAACTTTTGTATTTATTTTTTTTTATTAATATTAGTGTCCACAGATATCTTGGATACCTTTCTGCTCCCTCTGAGGATCTCCTGCATCAATGCGATGACTGTGGACGGAGGTTCTTTTCAAATTAGAATTGTCTCGTCACAGGAGTACCCATGGTGACCGAGTCTTCTGTTCCTTCTGCTATTATTCTGAACCAAAAACCAGGAAGTACCTACTAACAAAACATGGAGAAACTGTGCACCGGAGTAAGCCTGTCATTGAAAACAAAAGACCAGCAGCCAAGACACATCTATCAGAAACAGCTGTAAGACAGCCCTCTCCTGACGTTTCTTCTGTGGAGTCTCTGTTTCAGGAGGACCCATTGGATTTGTTGGACTTGGGTTTTTCTTGGATATCTTTTCCTGAATTGATGTCGTTTCAGGACCCCAAGGATCCCAAGACCTTTGTTCCTGAACCTGTTCCTGAGTCTTTGGACACTCCTGCTTGCAGTCCTGTGGAACCCACACCCCCCGTTCCTGCAGTCACCGCCCTAGAAGAGCCTCTGGACCTCAGCCTACCCTCTGCTGCCAGGAAAAGTACCTGCTCTGACGGACGTGTAGAACTTTCCCCACCTACTGATTTTTCCTTTTCTCCATCCCATCCTTTCTTCTACTTCCAGAATCAGTATTTACTTGCCAAAATCATAGTAAACGCAGCAACGCATACGGACTTTTCTTAAAAAAGAATCTACTTGACTTTATATTTTACATTGTAAGTATGTGTTATTGAACTGTTGTTGAACAGTTGGTAAGTTGGTTTCATGGTTACATAAATTATAAATATTCGTAAATGAAGATTGTATTTATTGATGAATTTATTAAATGTATAAAATCATTCTTATCCCCAAGATTCGAGGACAAATCTTTTGTAGTTAGGGGGTGATGTAACGATTTTGACTGTTTATATATTTAAAATGTGTGTTTATCTATTTGTGTTTTAATTTATTCCGACCGGAAGATTCATTCATCATTATGGAATGTTTAAACTACATTTAAACTTGTTGTACATCGTTGTTTACCTTATTTATAAGTCATACTGTCGGAAACAAATACATGGGCGCAGACATTTTGGACACCCAAAGTTGTGCGGAGGAGAAAATGCTAGCTGGCGCGTGATTGGTCAATAAGAGAAAAGACTTGTTATGTATTTGACAAGTGAAATAAAGTTGATAAAAATCTCATATCAAGACTTGGGTTTCTTTGAGGTATATAGGAGTTACAGGTAAAAATTTGAAGGGAGGGATGCACTTTGGTTAGAGATTTTCATTTGGTGTCAAACGCACCTAGTTGTAAACAATTGGAAATTGAAAGTAAAAGTGCCGCGTGACGGTATATTTTTTCTGGCATTTCTTGTTTTCCAATATCTCGAACTTTCACGACAAAAAGGTCATTTGCCCGAAATTCAATATATATATCATTGAGAGGGGCTAAAGTTTGTATGGAAGTCTATGGGAAAACATTTGGTGGTGTTTGTCCTGTCATTTCACGTTGTTTACTTTCGTTTTCCATTACTTCCGGTCGCGGGAAATTATGTACAGGTCTTACCTAGAATGTGTCGTGATTTGGCGGTTTATAAGTTCACGTTGGGTCATGCTGCGTCACTTTGTGTTAACGTTTAGTTTTAGAAGTCAGTTGGGATTTTTAGATTATAGTGGACAGACGTGGATTTCTTTAAAGAGTTATTTTGAAGAGTCAGCCCAGACTTGTGAATTTATTTTACTCAGTTTGTAGTCGCTACCAGACTATTTGTGAGATGTCCAGGTAATTTAATTGAAATTTGTGATAATTTATTTATTATTTATAAAATTTCGTATTAGAAATTTACTTTAACTGAAATTTGGGGAATCCTTTGAATCTAGCAAGTGACGTTGTCTGACCATAATTTGAAATATAAATTGTTGTTAATTTTATTAAATATCACTATTAAATTTTGAAATTTATATCAGAATATGATTTTTAGAAACTTGTTATTTATATTTCGCTACCAGAAAATATAAGACCAGATTTTATCAAATACCCTTTTATTAATTAATAATTATTTCATCCTATCTTACGAACTCGTAACGGCGAAAACGTACATAATATTTTAGTTTAACTGTTCATCAAATGTGTTTAATGCAAATTTAATTTTCTTTTTAATGGCCTCGCCAAATAGCCATTCTTATAATTTCAGTATTTTAATCCACTGATAATTGATTGATGAAATACATAATGTATAAGGAGATGAAGAACAGCAATTAAGCCCAAAACGGGGGCAAAGCAAACGCGAGCATGCATCCAAAACATCAGAGGTAGGATCAGGATCAGGAAATACTGTCGACAATTCAGTGTTTATATAATGGACTAAGAATTTGTATGAAAATTGTCAATGATAATTTGATCTAATGATAAATTATATTTGCTGACAAGGTCATTGTATCAATAAATCATAGAACGTATTCTGTTTTTCTTCAGTTTCCCATTCTTTCTCTGTAGTATTCCTTCGGAATGTGGAAAGGAAAAACAGTAAAATTAGGGGTTTTATTTTTGGCACAGTTTCTAATGTATTCTCTTACGGCGGTACCCTGGCATTTTGGTTCCCTAATTTGTTGTCAATGTATGGTCATTCTATGTCTCAGGAGGTCTCCTGTCTGGCCGATATACATGTGTAATTTTCAAACACAACCGGCACAGGTTTATAATTTTTTTTTAATAAATTTAATAATCAGTAAAATTTTATGAATAAGATTGGAGCTGGTGCATTGCATTGATGTTTTAATTGTAAATTCGTTTCCGGTTTTGAATTGAAATTTAGATCCCTTTGTTAGGTATAGACAAGAATCTCGTCTCACAGAACTACAAGAACTACTCCTTCAAAGACACTATCCCAGACGATTGATTGAAAACGGAATAAGCAAAGCAAAATCTCAAGAAAGAAAAGCTCTTCTTACCGTAAAAAATAAATCGGTTAATAATGTCATACCATACCGTTTCAACACATAACCCAAGAAATCCAGAGATTTTCAACATTATTAGAAATAATTTGCCTATCTTAGAGGATTATCCAGGCATGAAGAAAATATTAGAAACTTCACGAATCATAAAGAGTAAGCGACAAAGTCCTTCTCTTAAATCAATCCTTACTAAAGCATCCTTTTTCAATAACAACAACGAACCAGCAATCATCAATAGATGCAACAAGCCCAGGTGTAGTACTTGTCTATACCTGACATGGGGATTTAAATTTCAATTCAAAACCGGAAGAGAATTTACAATTAGAACATAAATATTTACATTCTGTCATTTAATTATAAGAAATGCACAGAATTTCTTCATGTATTTATAAGACAGGCAATATTCCAAAAGCTTTTCAATGATTTTTTACTTTAACAATTAAGATCGTTAGCACTTGCAAAACGACTGCAATCTGCTATCTGTAAGTTTGCACTATGTTTTAGTTTTACACGCACGAAAGCTTTGTCGAGAATTTTGGATTAATCCCTTCTTTAATACAAAGGATACATAATGCAACAAAGCTTAATAAATTAAATTAATTCTTCCCTTTTTCTTTTCAATGAACATTCAATAAATTCAAGTTGCGCTTCAAAAGTTGGTGCACAGCACACAATCCTTTTTTTTTCATTTGGTCATACCAAAAAAATTGTTTTTTGATTAAAAAAAAAATGAAAAAGGCAGTCAATAAAACATTTTAATAAAAGCAAAATCATAATGGTAGTTATTCTGAAAATCAATTAACAAACTTAAATTTGTTGAACATTTCTACTTTTATCTTTTAAAAACATGCAATCTTCCAAACTATTAACATAACAGCTTGAACAGATTCATTATTCAAACAATACATGTATATTTAACCTATTCCAAACAATTATCCCATGGCGAAGAAGTACTGATAATATATTTTTCTTAATATACAAAAAGTCTAGGTTTTATAAATATACTCGTATTTACACCAATATCAGAATCATTCTTACTCGTAAAGCATAACAAATTCAAACATATATTATTGCAGTGATCCAAAGTAGAATGATGTGAAACTTAACAAAAATAAACTATATATATAATTATATCACTACAGCCTTATAAAACACATTTGAGAATGCAAACAAACTTTTAAAGAATACAAATTTCTTAAGCTTTGTGTAATCTAACTGGATTAAATATGTAGAATAATTTTAAATGTAAGCTATTTAAAAAATGTTGTCACCTATGATCCAAAACGGAAATATGATTATAGCAAACTTGTATTTTTATTGATTAAACATCAATTTATATGTTTTCGCAAGGCTGCGCTTAATATAAACTCATGATTTTCGCATACGAGACGTGTACTAGTGCACGGCTGTAGAGGTTTGGTTTTGGGGTAGGTATCATGTTGTGAATTTTGAATGTACTGGTGGGGAGGGGGGGTAAATAGAAGGTTGTCATGTTGTAAATTGTGCATTTACCTCCCCTTATTAAATTTAAAATTTACAACATGATATAGATATAATGAGTATATGAATGAAACTAATCCAGTTCAGGAAATGTTTTTGACAAGAAAATATTATGTACAGACTCATGAGAAATTATACATAGTATGACATAATCTAAGGTACTTAAATTTACCATTTTTTTATTCCGATAGTAAGAGGTTTATAATCGTCAAACCTTGTAAGTTGATACGATTTGGACCTTAAGTTATATAAAAAAGTAGGTCAAATTGACCATTAATTTTTATACGCCCGTCTTACGGGACGTATTATCCTATAGCTTCGTGTCTATTCGTCCTGCTGTCCGTCCGTCTGTTAGCTTTTCTCGTGTCCGGCTCATAACTTACATGTACTATATGGGTCTAGAGTTATCAAACTTTGTCGCTGATACATCTTGGTTAGAAGGTTGTCGCGCACAAAAAGTAGGTCACTCTGACCTTTAATTAAGAAGTAAGAAGCAAAATATGGAAAACTCCTTTCTTTAGAAAACTATTAGACTTAAAACCATCAAACTTGGCCAGTTTACATGTACATGTATGCATCTTAGGTAGATGTGTCGCAACCTATTTCAAGGTCACTGTGACCTTTAATTCAAGTGATTTAAAAAGAAATGTCTTTTTACTATTTATTTACACATCCCAAAAATGTAAGAGTATTGCACAATCCTTATTTAAAAAAGTGTTAAATCAAGAAATACTTATTTTAGCATATACATGGCAGCAATCTATAACAAATGTATGTTAGAGAATCTAGGAGTGTAATTTTCAAGCACTGGTCAAAAAGAATTTTGATAACAGACAATTGCATGTCAAATTAGAGAGATACTGATGGTTTTAGTGTGAGGAGCTAACTGATAGTCAGAGCATCTCTGATCAAGCAGGTGTTACTATAGATTGCAGTTAAGTGTGAAGTTTTATGTTACGTCACGATCTAGTTTGACAACTGCGCTCAATTTAAATAGTACACGCCTCCTAACCGCAAGCTTTACGACGGGAACTTTCTTCTTATCGCTGATTGGTTGCTCGTACAACAGACTATTTCCGTGTCAATGTTGATAATATTAGTTGACCAATCACGTGAATACGCTGGATGCATCTGTCGAAAAAGATCGTGACGTACATGTATAATGCAAAACTTCACACTGAACTGAAATTGATAGTATCTATATATTCCCTTGTTGGCTAGCCCAAGTTTTAAAATGAAAAGTAATTAATTTAAAAACTAATTTGATATTGCATAATAAACTAATCTGATATTATTACATATTTTTTTTATTTAAAAAATAATTTTATTGGGGTAGGGGTAGAATCAGCATGTCCATTTGTCCATATAAATTGCATTATTAAACCTGTCTGACATTAAATAAAAAAAAATCATGGAGTATATTTTATATGCTTTATTTTTTTTTGGGGGGGGGGGGGTCCCCCCCCCCCCCCCCCCCCCCCCCAGGGGGTGTAGAGGCAATTGCACTTTGAACACTGATGACCTTACAGCCAGATTTTACATATTTTACTTATGACCTGTCACTGATATGATACATTAGAGATTAGTAACCCTAATTGACCTCTTGTAAGCAAGGGGACAGCCTACTTTAACAATAATTATATTTAAAAAGCCTGTATATAAAATATTGGGAATGTAAACAAGAGACGTCATAAGTAGTGTGTTCAATAATAAATATACACTTACAAAAAATCAGTCTGCTCTTGGTGTGTCACCTTGCACAGTCCAGAATTTGTAATCGTTACACAGCAGGTAGTACCATATCATGATTTAGTACGGTGTAATTCATACTTTCGGATTACTTTTTAAACAAGGAAGTGATTTTTTTTATTTCACATACACATACGTGTATGGAGTCTCTTAAACGTTTTATCCGCAAGGCGTTTCGCCATTGGTTGCAAAGAATATTAAACTAGGTCAAGTGAATTTTTTTAAAACTGTCGTTCAAACTTTCTTAAAGTGGAGGATCCAATTCTTTTAAAATGATAATTATTAGAATGGAGATCGCTTTATTTTTTTTTTTTTAGCACTGATCTAATTGAGAAAATCTATAGCGTAAATATTTCTGTTTTTTTTTAACTAGATTGTACATATATATAATAAGGTTAATTCACTGTATTCTAGCTGCATGATAGTTATAGTTTAATTGTGACAATCAACATGGATTTCCAATGTCATTTTCAGTGGTTATAAATAGAAAGGCAATCAAAAACACTTTCATTGTATATTACAGACAGGAACTCATAAGAACAATATTTGATTTAATTGTCTTTGCCGTAAGTTAAATTGTTCAAATAATGTGTATGAGAGAGAGAGAAAGAGAGAGAGGGATCTTCCATAGAGCTCGATATATTTAATTAAATACATAATGTCCATCTAGTTGCCGATTTCAAGAGGGTTAATTCTTTAAAATTCATTATTGCCCTCATTTTTCAAATAATGCATGGATGCAAGAATGTTTTTTTTTTTAAAAAAAGAAGAAAAGACTGATGATTCAAAGCCAGTCAGTTATCATCTGAAATTTAGTATATAGCTCTATAATTTTCCGTTGACATACCAGTACTTCAAGGATCCAAGATGCATTAACTGACAAAGATTGATGATTCTAAGCCAATTAGTATCTGAAGTATTTTGTTACTTTAAAGCTATAAAATTCCAAAATGACAAACACTGCAAAAACGTGAGATGCATTAACTGACATAGTATTGATGAAATGCTTATTTATAATTATAGCCAAAAATATTCAAAAGTAGGTCACAGTGACCTACTTTTTGGTTGAAAATTTTGCAGCCTTAAAATACGCCTATAAAACAATTTGAAAATAAATTCTTGTTAAATTAAATAAAGGGCTACGCCACAGCATAATACGCACGTCAAAAAATTACAATTATCTCAAACAGTTTAGAGTGGAAGAAAATCATGTCAACCTTGATTCTAAGATTTCCATGATTTTTCCATTCCTTAAAATATTTGTTTTTCCATCCCCTTTTTGTGTAGGCATTAATGATTAATTATCAACTTACAAGGTTTGACGATTATAAACCTCTTACTATCGGAATAAAAAAAGATTTTTGAAAATGTTTAGCCATAAATAACGATTTTTGAACACTTAGGTCACTGTGACCTATATTTTTGTTGATACATTCTTAAGGCCTATGACATTATGTTCCGGCATCATGTTTCACTCTAGTTACATATTTAACATTTTTTAGACCTACAATGGTCTTGATATTTTACAGCACGAATTAAGGTAAAAGGCAGTATTTCTTATTACAATAATTTTCATTTGAAAGCGATGGAATAGAAACAAAGTACACACCTTTTCTCCGTTAAGAACTTGTCTGATCGATAATTGCTTCAGGTCATCAAAATATATCTTTCTATAATGCAAAAGCTTGAAATATTTCTCTACGCTGGTGGTTAGTCTTGCCAGTACTGCACAGACAGTTATAGTACAATTCTCAGTTATTTTTTGGACTTTCAGTAAGGCGTGGAATTCTCGACGATTCATATTTAGCGCTGAAATTTACACAGCCTTTCGTTTGCTGTTGAAATATACATGGGATAAAAATTTGGGCAAATGTTTTTTCAAGTGTAACAAGGATCCAATGATAGCGTTTCGTAAGGCAAAGGGTTGGGCTTCAGTCATCTCATTGTTGTCAACCACGATTTAAAGTTCCTGGTATTATTAATTTCTTTACCAATGAGATCTATATAGCCATTTGAGAGACACTAACTACCTAAAATCGAGAATGCCACACCTTACTGAATAGTCCAAGGATGACAGAGAATTGTGGTACATATGCAGATGGACAAGGTTTATTGCTTACCAATACAATAAAGCCTAATTTGTATTTTCAGAGAAACAGCAAAATGTTTAAGTCACATTCATGAAACTTAAAGACTAAAATTATGTTTTTTAAAAATTTTATTGTATAATCATATACATTGTATTGCAGCTTTGTCACAAGCCAAACAACATGCGTTATTTAAGAACAGTCCCATTTAATGTATCACAGTTGTATCTGTAGCCTCGTCATCATATCATAATCCTATTACTGTGTCAACAAATAAATACTGGCATAAGAAGCCGAAGCCATGTACCCGATAACCATGAGACTAGGAGTGATTTCACAATGGGAAACAAGCAGAAGTAATGCTCAGGTCCAAAGTTTGAAGAATTCCAGTATAGTTGTAAATTTTTTTCCCAATATTTGTAGAAAGTCCTGAATGTCACTTTTTTGGATGTTTTAGATTCTTTGAAATGAATTAATTTTATGATGACTTGTTCACTGAAAGAAAAGAAAAATACATTATTAGTATAAATAGTATAAAATCATCAAAATGATATAGCTTGGTTATTAGATTAAGTATCAAATGCTGTTAATCCCATCATGGGGGGAGGGGGGGGGGGGGTTAACAATTTATGTTACCATGAACTCAACTTACCAACTGTTCAACAACAGATACATATACATACAATGTATAATAAATAAAACATGTAGATCCTTTTTCACGAAAAGTCCGTCTGTGTAGCTGCATTAACAGTGATCTTGGCAATGAAGCACTGGTTCTTGAAGTAGAAAAATGGACTGTCTGGCGAAAAGGAAAACTCAGCAGATGTGGAAAGTCCTACAGGTCCGTCAGAGCAGGTACCATTCCTAACAGCAGATGGTAGGCTGAGGTCCAGAGGCTCTTCTAGGGCGGTGACTGCAGGAATGGGGGATGCAGGTTCTACCGGAGTACAAACAGGAGTGTTCAAAGACTCAGACACAGGTTCAGGGAGAACGATCTTGGGGTCCTGGAATGATAACAGTTCAGGAAAAGACAGCCCCGAAAAATCCATGTCGAGCAGATCCAAAGGGTCCTCCTGATGTAGGGACTCCACAGAAGACACGTCAGAATAAACAGGTGAGGGTGGTTTCACAGATGTTTCTGGTAGGTGCATCTTCGTTGCTGGTCTTTTGTTTTCAACGACAGGCTTCCCATTTTTACTACGGTGTACATTTTCCTCATGTTTCTTAAGTAGATATTTCCTGGTTTGGGGCACTGAATAATAGCAGAAGGAGCAGAAGACTCGGTCAACATGGGCATTCCTCCGGTGACGAGACAGTTTGTGTTTGGAAAAGAACCTTCGTCCACAGTCATCGCATTGATGTAGGGGTTCCTCAGAGGGAGCAGCAAGGTATCCCAGATATCTATTAACACTAATAATAAATAAAAATAATTAAATACAAACGTTCATTAACACAAATTTACATGTATAAACATTTCAATCTTTGGTCTGATATATTATTGGGCATTTTGGGTCCCCTGGGCACGGGTGTTTCTATCACTGGGCGGTACAAACCACTTTCTCATTCTCCCAAAATATGGTTTCAATCTATTGACATGTACAACTTTTGACTTGGAAGTTGAAGAAGTCTTAATTTCGTAAATCAAATCTGACACTTTTCTAACTAAAGTGTAGGGTCCCTCCCATTTACACATAAGTTTAGGTGATTTCCCCTTAACATTGGCTGGGTTGAATAACAAAACACCATCCCCTAGGGTAAAAGTTTGGTCATTGGTCTTGAGGTCATAATATTTCTTTTGTCTGTCACTAGCTTTCAAAATATTCTCACGAGCACATTCATGCACATTCCACAATTTTGTTACAAGGTCTTGTACATAATCGGACACAATTTTGCGGTCTGGGGATTTTCCATACAACAAATCAACCGGTAAAAGGGGTTCACGACCGGACATCATAAAACACGGAGATTCCTTTGTGCTCTCTTGAATAGAGGACCTGTATGCTAGCATCACAAATGGTAATTTTCTGTCCCAATCTCTTTGACTTTTGTTAATGGTTTTACTAAGCATATCGATAATTGTCCTGTTAATTCTCTCTACAAGTCCATCACTTTGAGGGTGGTAAGGAGATGGGAATTTGAGCATGTTGACCAGCCAACTGTTACTTATCTCTTGCTTTTTGAAAACTATTTGATATAAAATGCTTGGATTAATATTGTATGTTAAAAATTGTAAGAATTTGAAACCTGAAGAAAAAATGATAAATGGACAAGAATCCATGTAAAACACATAATAAATTATTATTTTTTAAACCTTATGATAAAACGTCCTGTTGTAAATATATCTGAAAAACAAAAAAATTTCTAGATTGATATGTAAGAAGTGTACGTTATATTAATGATATCTGTGACCTTCCCAGATTGTCACAGTCAGCAAAGGGGCAGGAGACATCAACATTGGAGCTAACCCATCAGCTGAGGGCGGGGATGACGAGGGTGTAGACGACGCCGCCAACACCGAGTCAGGCTGTAACATCATCCTGGGCAGTAAATTACAACCCACACAGTTTGACAAGAAAAGTTACCAACTCTACATCAAAGATTACATGAAAGCGTAAGTTTTGCTCAAGATAAAAGAATTAATTAGGCTTTACATATTTTTTTTTTGCATGGTGCATGTGGGTAGATAGGTAACTATTTTTGTTGTTGCATTATAACACACATTGATACATGTAAATGTTATGAATATTGCAGCTACAGAGATTTTATCAGCGAATCAAGGGCCCATTTTACAAAAGAACTTATGACTAAGACCAAAAACTTCTGATTATTGTTAAACTTTGCAAAATTAATAATTCTCTTTGAAATTGTTTGTGTAAAAATATCTTACCAAATTCCTTTTAAAACATGTAAAAGGTTAAAAATAATTTTTGATATATTGTTAATTAAAAAGTAATATGAAAAATTAAATTTGGTCTTTAGTCGTAAGTCCTTTTGTAAAACAGGCCCCTGGGCTTGATAACTTTGCATTCAGGTCCAATAAAAGGACCTTGTCCCAACTGAATTTTTCTCTTTCTCTGAGATAAATTCCTAAATGATAAGCAGCTTGAACTTTCTGTGGTTACATTAAAATTAACTTTAAAACAAACAACTTTATTTAAGCACCAATATTTTCTCTTCAGCATTAAAGCCAAAATCACAGAAAAGGATGGCCCAGAAGCAGCTGATGCATTTGCCAAGAAAGCTCAGACCAGTGTAAAAGAGATTTTAGGAAACTTCAAAAACTTTGAATTTTTTCTTGGTAAGTACAGTACTATAGGTTCTGCTGAAAGATATTTCATGAGAACAAGAAGAGAAAAGAAAAATCATAACCTTTTTTATTGAAAGTCAATTGTTAAACAAAGTGGATGGATTAGTACCTTGCAATTCTTTCAAAACAATTATTTGTAAACCTTGTAACCACCATCTAATAGCCATTATCCTTCTTAGGATAGTGGTCGCAATCGGTGGAAAATAAAAACTAGAAATAACACTGTAGGCCTGTCATGATTGGAGAGGTTCATTGTGTTTTTTCTAGGACATAGAAAATGGAAAGATGTATTTATGAAGACAATCTCGAATTCACAAATGTTTATTATAAGTATTAAGAACCATCTTTGTAGAGAAAATAGTATTTCATAATTTCTAGCTGATTATAAAAGCACAGACTCAGGTTATTCATGAGTGTTGTCAACAATTCTTTAATTGGCTCAAGATATTCATAAGTGTTGTCAAAAGTTCTGTGATTGGCCTGAGTAATTCATGAGTGTTGTCAACCGTTCTAGGATTGGCTCGAGTTATTCATGAGTGTCATCAACATTTCTGTGATTGGCTCGAATTATTCATGAGTGCTGTCAACATTTCTGTGATTAGCTCGAGTTATTCATGAGTGTTTTAAACAGTTCTGTGATTGGCTGGAGTTATTCATGAGTGTTGTCAATAGTTCTGTGATTGGCTGAAGTTATTCTTGAGTGTTAACAGTTGTGTGATTGTGTTGTTGTAGGTGAGAGTCAGAACCCTGACGGACATGTAGCCCTGCTGGACTACCGAGAGGACGGAATCACCCCCTACATGCTGTTCTTTAAGGACGGAATTAGAGCAGAAAAATACGTAAGAACGATGTTTAAAATTTATCTTTCAATATAAAATCTTTGTTTCTCTTAACCATTTTGAACTAGCCCTCAATTTCTGTGTTTGATATGTTAATGGAGGAATTTCACATTCCTAAAGAGTGTATTTCCGGTTGTCGGTGCAACACTCATTTTTTTTTCCACTCTCTCCTTTGTAAGTTACCTGTTAATATTTTTATGCCCCGCCATGAATATGGCTGGGGGGGGGGGGGGGGGGAGTAGTCGTTGACTTCCAAATCTTCTCAATACCTACTTCAGAACCCCTGGTAATGCCTACCGCTGTTTATTTAACCCTGCTTCTCTCACTGCATTTGACTATGACTAATCAGCAAATGTAAGTAAGTAAGATGGCATTATACCATTTAATGACGGAGAGACATTAGAGACTAATAGACAATATTAGCTAATAAGGGATCCATTTTCTATGTTTCTTGGTGTAGAAGCGGTCGCGGGTGTGTGTGTGGGGGGGGGCATTTGTTAAGCATATTAAAGTTTATTTAATAAATTTAATCAAATAACTGATTTGCAGGCATCTTAACTGAACAGAACAGTTCAGAATGCTAACATTCAAATTTTAAAAAAAATTATTCAAAAGGCGTTCAGTAAAATTATTTTAGAAATATCTTTAATTTATGTGATTAAAATTCATTATGAAAATTGATGATAACAAACGTTAATAAAGCTTTTAAAACGACAATTGTTTGGAACAAATGATTTAATCAAATCTGGAGCAGAGCAAACACGGACCTCTTTTAAAAAACACCCGAGCTGGGATCAGGTGTCAAAGGGGAGTAAGCATCCCCATGCAGTTGACTGAACATGACCATGCAATATTTAATTCAGTAACGGCCCTGTAAGATGGAGGAGATTTCAGAATCTAACTAAGTTTAATAAGTCATGTGAACATGTACCAAAATAAAAACATGATTTTTATGCTTTATCACATGTAATTCCATTTCAATCATGTTGTTAAGGATTTCCATCCCTAATGGGACCAAATTCCCTACCCTTAAATGTCCGTCAAGTACATATTACTCGAATATTATATTAAAGTATTTTATACTGGAAAAGGATTGACTGCGAGAAAGTTTCAAAAATTTCATTAATTAAGCAGTAGTTAATTAACAAAGATTGCATTGAAGTCTATGGGGAAAAGCATTTTTTTCAAAATAAAATTTAAATACTTTGAACATCAATAAATCCTGCGGTGGAAAGATGCATCGAAACATTTAAAGTAGTATGACAATTGAAAACAATTTTTTTAACGGCTACAATTTTTTTTAATTGATTTTTTTAATTAATAAAAGAAATGGGAGATAACCCTTACCAACATTCAAGGTCATAAATTAGGACACATCCCACTATACAAACTAATAGTAATAAATGGGAAGTATGTCTAAATAAACTGAGTATACAATGCCTACATATTTGTTTTGTATTCAATTTCATTGAATTTGTTCCTATTATGGATTGAATACCTTAAGGTCTTCCGTTTCCAACGGAAGACCTTCTACTGATTCTGATGGTAAAGATTATTAGGGTCTTCCGAGCTTCCTTCGGAAGACCCTACTGTTATTCTACTGTTTCTTATTATTATTTGCTTTTTTTTTTCCCGCCGGATTTTTGACAGGCTGGAGCGGCGGGGGGACTATACTAATAAGGAAAATATCGCAACATTTTCTTTTCTGTCTTCACATCTCATCAAGGTCCCCCTTCCCCATTTAACACCCATATTTACTTTGTTTAAACATAGTGCAATCGATCCCTCTGTATATTAATAATATCTGAAAAATAAAAAGGAATGAATGTCCAACATGTACAACTGTCAGTACACTAATCATGCTGCATAAAAAAGTCTCCAAGTAGCCTCTTGCCTCTGTTTTATTTTCTATCCTCTTTTGGTTCCTCCCCCTTTCTATATTTATTCTTTCATTTCCTTCTTCATTTCCATGTTGTCTCTAAATCACTGCTTTTGACTGATATTTGTCTCTGACTCCTAGCTGTATCTCTTTCTGTCTTTGTCTCTCTGTCTGTCTCTCTGTTTCTCTCTCTGTCTGCATTTCCTTCTGCCCTATCTGTCTGTCTGTCTGTCTGTATCTATCTCTGTCTGTATTTCTCTCTGTATTTATTTCTGCCTCTATCTGTCTGTCTGTCTCTGACTCTCTGTCTGTATCTCTCTCTCTCTGTGTCTGTCTGTCTCTCTGTCTGTATTTATTTCTGCCTCTATCTGTCTGTCTGTCTGCACAGTATGTACAACTGTATTATCTATCTATGTCTGTCTCTGTTTCTCAGGTTATGTCTCTGTCTTTTTTACTGTCTCTAAATCACTGCTTTTGACTGTCTGTCTGTCTCTGACTCTCTGTCTGTATCTCTCTCTATCTTTGTCTGTCTGTCTCTCTGTCTGTATTTATTTCTACCTCTATCTGTATGTCTGTCTGTCTGTATCTATATATCTATCTCTATCTCTCTCTGTATTTATTTCTGCCTCTATCTGTCTGTCTGTCTGTACAGTATCTACAACTGTATATATCTAGTATCTATGTCTCTGTTTCTCCGGTTATGTCTCTGTCTTTTTTACTGTGTCTCTCTTTCTGTCTTTCTCTCTCTCTGTTGTTAATTGTTTTTTTAATTAGTCTTATGCTCTTCATAGAAAAAAATGTATTAGGGGGGTGGGGTGGGTTGGGGGTGGTTATCTTTGACACCCTAAGAGAAGCAATATTTTATGAAGGGCTTTGACCTGCCTAACAAGAAAACAGAACTTCGGGTTAATATTGAACCTAAAACTTTTATCTAATATCTATTGAAAAATAGAACCACTCTCCTTTCTTATTACCTTAAAAACACCAGTAAATCAAATCATATTGAAGTCATTATCAAAAATACGTTCGTTCAATGTGTGTAATATTTTTCTTTTTTATCATGACTCCTAAAAGATAGATCGAGGTCCAAAAATGCATGTTTAGTGTTAGTTCCCTGGAAAAATATAGAAAAGTAGAAACATGTAGGTCATATTAAAGTTGAAGCATCCCAGTATTATGAGAATTTAACGATGATGGGATCCTAAGAAGAAAAATTGAAATAAAAATCCTTGCAAATACCAGTAGGCATGGCAAGCTCAATTGTGTTTTGAGTAAAGCGTAATCCTCTCGTTTTAGTCGAAATTTTTGTTCAAAATTCATTTATCACCCGTTTTTTCCATCCCAAGTATGATATACAAAATATACAGATGCATGTAAATATAACTCATGAATCATGAATACCTGTTATAAAAACGTAGTGAATGATTAATGCCGTGGCTGCCGCCGCAGCTCCAATTAGGAGAATTCCAAAAAAGATAAAACCAATCGTGTGTCTATTTCGTTTTGCCTTCTGGGCCTCCGTGAGGGCGTTCGTGTCTGATGCTGTGGAATGGCCGCCGTGAGGCACATCTCCGTAGGGTGGCGGATCTAGCGTTGGTGGCACTTTTTCTGCCTCATAAAAATAAGCATCACCGTAAGCATGATATGGATTTTCGTTTTCGTGTTTGCTGTAGCTGGGGATCCAGTTGGTTTCGTTGTTGAGGACTGGTGGATCTGCGATCGGAGTATTTTTGTTGCTTAAAATCCCATTTTTATCCATCTATTAAATGGAAGGATTAATATGATGTTAGAAAATGTTGGCGGACATTGCATATTACTGCTTTTTAAAAAGTACATAATTATAAGTTATATTTGGGTACAAAGTATCATGATATATGTAATATTTGTTTTTACATGTGTTAATTTGGTGTGAATTTCATTATTAGCATGTACATGTACCATTGAAACACTGCTTAGTGTTCTCCTACCTACCTTCAAGTCAATTTTTCAAAAATTAATACATTCGAATGATTTTAAGTATTTATATAGATATTTATATGGATTTTCATAAAACATTACTTATTTTGGAAAACAACGAGAGATAACTC
>PRKT01000287.1:490203-522605 GCA_003671525.1 Saccostrea glomerata
AAGGGGGGGGGGTCCATGTAATTTTCTGGGTGTAATTCTTTTCCTCTTTCAATTAGCCCTTCATTGAAAATTAGCTTCCGATGCCAATTCTTTCCTGTATTTTGATAAAGTGTGCAGTATAGGCCCTATATTTAAAATGAATTATAATGAATACATGTTTTGTACTACATAAATGTTTATATTTCAGAAATTCGTTGTATAATGGTGATACCGTAGCCTAAATATTGTACTATTATCCTTTAACATATGAATTAAATTCTGTGACTTACCATTATCGGTATTTTCTGTAAAAGATGGGTCATTTGATGACTTCGCACTGCTTGGTATTATGGATTCCTCCAACAAATCAATTCCCCCTCCACCCCTGTTATCGAAATTTGTCCAATGATGCCCTCAATCTTCTCGTCCATGGGGCTGACCTGCGCACTAAACGGGAGTGATCCTCCACCATATTTTTCTCTTCTCTTTTATTAAGGGCCAATTTCTTCTTACTTTCGCTTGACATTCAAGTGCACTTCTTTTCGATTTCCTCTCCGGGCGTACATAATTAGAACAGTTAACTGCATTTGTTTGTTCTGCTTTCTCCTCCCAAGCCTTTCTTTAAATAGACTTACAAACGACTGAATTTTGTTCGGAAAATAACAATTGTTTTCAATTTTCAACTTCTTCCATTGAAACAGATATTTCTGAAGCAGAGAAATTCGACACCGTTTTGTGTTTGTGCCATTCCAGAGCCGATCCACGTTGTACGCGGGTTTGGTAAGGCAGCAAACAGATCAGAATTCGGTGAATTGACACTTTTGATATGTAAAACTAATAATTCGGAAAAATTATTGATAAAACTTTTGCTATCATTATCAGGGTTTCAGATTGCAGTCGGCTTTGGGCAATTTGCCGATAAAAATTTAAAATGGCTGCAAAATATGAAAAAGCTGCCATTATGATCTATATAAGATATTTTTCAAGTGGCACGATCTATTCCTGCATTCATCATTTATATTTGTATTAATGTTATGAAGATTGGCTCTTTGTACCAGTTATGCAGCAGAGAACATCCGCGTAATGAAGGAATACCAGGAAGTGCTGACAAGTCTCTTCTACTACTTCAAGTATTCACCTTGCCGGATAGCTTCCCTGTAAGCAGTACAAGATGTCCTAGATTTACCAAAGCTGAAAGTGAAAGAAATACACTCAGTTCGATGACTTTTATTTTTTCCTGCCTTGGAGACGGTGTACAGGTAACAAAAGGAAAGTTATATTTCACCAAAACAATGCCCCCGCACATACTGCAAAGTCAACCATGCAGGACATTGATTTCCTAGATTTTGAGCTCTTACAGCACCCCCATACCTAAAAGCACAACTGCGTGGACAAAGATTTTCGGACTTGAAAGATCTACGATAAACTACGATATACATTCTCCAAAAATTGACAAATCGTGCTTTAAAGATACATTTTATAAATGGCTTTAAAGGCATAAAAAGTGAATAGAACTGAAAGGGATTTACTTTAAAAAAGAGTAACATGTTTGCTGTCAAATTGACTCACATGAAAATATCAAGAGGTGTTGCGTGGATCTAATCTATGCAACATAAAAATCGTTGTATATTTTGAGTTTTAAATTTTAAGATCAACTTCATATCTTGTTCTATGCTCCTAGAATATGTACTATTATAACTGATACTAACATTCTAACAAAAAATGTCTTTCCTTAAACCTGGCAAGTTGAATCTGAATTGATTGTCTAGTCTTAAAGGATTTCCACTTAAATAATAGAGACGTCATAAGTGGTACACACCCTCAAGTAGCAGTTTTAACACTGAATTTTGAGATAAAATATATGTATTGTATTTCTAAGGGAGTTATAGATACCACCATTCTCAAGGCTTCATACCGTGGCATCGTGTAAGCTACAGAAGATCTGTGTTTTTTTAAAACAGTGGTCACATTGAACTCACAAAATCATTGGCTTTACTTAAAATTTAAGAATGCCAGATATTAATTAAATTTTTAGAAATTTGGCATGTTTAAAGTAACCCACAATGAATCAGAAAAAGAACTTATCTCATATAGCCATATAGCATCAATACTTAAAATACAAAGAATATGCTGAATTATTTTGGGTGACCCAACAACTTATTCTTTGTTTGATTTTTTCCCTTTAATATACATAGATATAATCTTTCTATTTCCATGTGGTTCTCTTCTCATTTTTACATTGATTATTGAAAAAAAGAAAATGTAAATAAAATTTCCATCGTTTGAGGAACGAATAACACGAAATCAATTTCTACTTGGTTTGACAATGAAATTTTTTTTGGGAAATGGGAAATTACAGTGTCTTTCATTCGAATACCCGATGAATTTCACGTGGTTCTTTAGAAACGGCCTCGTTAGCAAGGCTAATGGTTTAAACACCAGTTATAGACGACACGTATATCATAATAAATGTTTAAATTTTATTTATTGAATATTGAGATCAACATGTATTTAACAAAATGATTTTCTCTTTTCATGGTTTTTGTACATTGTACACTAAAGCTGCCACATGTCCGAATGGTGTGCTGTTATCAGCGGCCGATCTATTTGTGGTTGTGTTAGAATGAGCTAATAGGGAAGTGATGCTTTATATTTTCATTGACTCGATGAAATATTCTTTATTGATAACAAACATCAAAGTCATGAATATATTTTTTATTTCCTATGCAGCATGTAACACGAGCTTTGATTGGTTACAAAGTCAGGTGTAAACTTCCCTACAGCCGACAGAAGCCGGGGATAAAGATAGCCTTGTCCCCTGCTTCTTCCTTGCTAGTGACGCGGAGTAGCGGACAGGGACCCAGACTAGGGGTAAATAAAACGTGACGTCATAAAACAGTTACTTCATGATGAAAAGCAGATGACATGACGTCAAGATGCATTGAAGTACGTTATAAATCTTACCGATATGTTGAGACATATATGATTAGATTCTGATGTTTACAAACGTTTTTATGGATATGTTCAATCTAGGGTTTACGCATCCTCACAATGTCGAGGGTTTGTGATTTCTCGAACTCCACACAAACCCTTGACCTAAGTCGCTATTTAAAGGTCGGGCTCTGTATTCCTAATTTCATTCGTTCCAAGTCTCAAACCTGGGGCCAATCAGAATGCGGTTCTCATTCTGAACAGTAATGATGTAAACAAAAATGGCTGCGCCCATGCAGATGCTACAGGAATGTCTAACTCGTCGTCTTTTTGCAGAATGTGTAATGATAGGAACTTAAACAAATATCGTAGATTAATATTTGGAAAATCCTTTTCTTGTTCCAAACAACTTAATGAAGTTTAAGGTTATGTTCCACGTGAAACCGACGGATTATCTCCCTACGTTTGTCATATGTGCTTCAACAAACTAAACAAACTTTCCAAGATTAACTACCAGCTTACAAATAAGTTAGATCAATTGAGAAAAGAATGGTATCCTTAACAATCTACGATCACACAAAAGTGCAGTAAATAATGTTGCCAATATTGTCATTGTTAATGTTAACAGTAACACTCCAGTGAAAGTAGCAGATCGGCCAGTTTCAAATATACCGTGTATACAAACCCCCAAAAGGTCTCACACCCCAAAGCGGGTAATTTTACATTCACCCACACCAAGGAAAGCCAAGAAATGTCTGCTGAGGATAAATTCTCCGCCTTCTAAACCTCCTTCAAGGACCAAGAAGAGACTTTGTGATTTGTCTCCGGGAAAAGCCTAGGTATTTTTTTTAACCTAGGTTGAATTTTGGACTAAAAAATCCAATCCCTAATCTGAAATGTTTTACATTGTATTGTATCCCTTATTATTTTGTTTGTCCATTTAATTCATACATGTATGTGCAGATTAACATGTTAAGGAGGATAGAGGGCAGGGGGATTTGGACCTCAATGGGTCAAAAATATTGTCAAGTAGATCACAAAGTCATTACTTTATTTCTTGAAAAAAAAATCATTAAAGTTGAGCAGTTCTCTTTCAATTTTGTCAGTTTACATGTAGCAATCCTATATCCCCTTAGCAACTTTTTGCATTAATCAAATCTGTATTTTATATTAGGTGTCCTTTAGAGGCAGACAGGATGAAAAAGTCCGAACCAGGATTATTATAGGATGGAATATGGCATTCAGTGGTGAAGTCAATTGTCAGAGGGGACAAAGGGAAGAGCATTTCAAAAAAACTCTACTCTATTGAATCATTAAAGACTGGTTTACAGAAATGTGTATTAAAAGAACTTGAAAATCAGTGCAAAACTCTGTGTAAAGTGAACAGTAAAATCAGTGCTCCGCAATATTTCCCCCAAGAATTTGGAATCATTTTCTTTTGGAAGTCTCATACAAGAGTGTCAAATGTATGCTCCCCTTCTACTGGAAACCTTGACATGTGTGATGAATCAGCCAAATAAAAACAAGCTCGCAGTGACTGCAGGAATTCTGCTTAGAAATCGAAACATACACATGTCTGCAATCCATCATTTAATAAGTCAAATATTAGATCATGGGGGAGCAACCGATGAGGTACATTATAAATATAATTTAATAACCACTGAAGATAAAAATTAAATAATTCTCGCAACTAGACATCAGATAAGTCACTGTATACAGTATTTATTTATGAAACAAAATTACGCAGTTACATGTATTAGTAAATTATCAATTTTATGTCTTTATTATAGGTCATTAAAGTACTATCCTATATGGGAGTGTGTATTGAACCCCAGTCTATGATTCTGAAGAGGAATGACTTTGAAATCAGTCAGAGAAAGAAAATTAAACAGATTGTCCAAGACCACGTAAACCAATGCCAAATGGAATATTTGACTCAGAAAATCAAGAAGAGTCTGGAGGTACTACCAGAATTAGATACCACCATGTCTGGAAAATACCCCCACCTGTGGTCTTGCCGCAAACTTTGACAACTACCAGTACATTATACCAAACAGGTAGGTCATTTGTTCACTGTCCATCTTATTCAGTAGCTGGATCACATAAAGATTTATGGTACAATCCGACTGTTATTCAAAACTCAAATATCTAGCCTCTGCAAGATTAAATGCAGTGCCTTTGAAAACACTGGATAAGACATTGGCAATAGAATTCCCAGGTGTTTGGCCTCTCTTTTGTGTGCAGCCTAAAACTGACTACAGTTATGCACAAGCAGAAAAAAAAACCACACGAAACTTATCGTTGAATTTCATATCAAAAAACTCTTGTGTACTTGCCCAGGCTACACCGAGATTTAAAGTGATTGGAGACAATCTAGATTTAACAATATCCCCTTCCTAAATGACAAAAGAAAGACAGAGGAGAAGCATTCATTGGTTTTTGAACATTGCTTTGTGTAAGAGAGTTTTGTCAGACCTTTCTGATGATTGTCCAAAAGCGGAGATAATGAAAGTCCCAAACAGTGTTTTCATACCAAATACAAGTGATTTCCTAGCCTTAGAAAATGATATGATATATCACATAACCAAGATCCTATGCAAGTATTAAAGTGTTTACAGCAGTTTCAGCCCTCTGTTCCAGACTGTATTCAGCACCCATACATGGATGAAATGTGTAAGAAATCTGAGTACAGAATAATAGATTTGCTTGACAAAAGTGAGAACAAATCAGAAGATATAATTAGTATTCTACAACACATACATAAACATTGTGTGACTCACTCAGATGAGGAACCAACAAAGGTTATTGAAACAAGAGGCCCACGGGCCTTATAGGTCACCTGAGTATCATGTAACAACTTTCCAGCGATTGTATTTGGTTCGTGTTTTAATCCAAAAGCCATGAAATTCACAAATTTTGAAAGAGCCACCATGGCTTATCAAAGGGCAGATTTCAAAGCATTAATTTATTTTTAGTCAAAGTACCCCCCTGGTACCCCTGACCCAGCAGCCCTGAAATTATCTATTTTAAAAGAGGCCCCTTTCTTCATTATAGGGCCAGCATTTTTTTATGTTTAGGTTTAGTTATGAACACGAGAATAAAAAAGTCCCGAAGGAGAAGGAAATAATTTTTTTTTTGGATAAATCAATTATTAACATTTGTACATTATTTTTTTTATGCTATCCTAATAGGCTCCTTACCACTGGACACATTATGCTTACAAATAGGAAAATAGAACATTTAATTGCTTATTTCATCATCTGCCAGTTTGGGCCAGTTATATAAATTTTGTGATGTTGATCAAAAAATATTTTTAAAAATCAATTCTTTAAAAGTCTTTCAATATATCTTCATTTTTTTAATATGTGTTATGTGAATGTGTAGACATTGTTCTAAAATTTACTGGATGCCTAAAGTTATAATTCCTATCATAAAACAGACAGGGAGTATTGTGAACATTTTTGAACTAAGTGTAAAATAATTTTTTTTGGCTGATACAAATGATACTACATGCCTGTATATATTTATATATTCTTGCCTTTTAATAGTTGAATTTTTTTTTTATTTCTTCAGGTTATTGTTTATTTCTTTCTAAAATTGACTTCACTTCTCCCATAGTTAAGTTTTATTCATTACATCTGATGCATAAGCAACCCTTTTCTGAAGAATGATGCTTAGACTGTAAGATATAACAGAGACCTAAACAATGTCCCTGGCAATATGCAATAGCTACCATGGGCAGTTAAAAACCTGGGGGAGGAAAATAATTTAGTTACTTTTGAATCGAATACATAATTATCTCACCAGCATGTCATTGTGCAACAAAGTCGTCAGCATTTTATTTGTCCTTTGAAGGGGTGAAACGTTTTGAACGGCACTCATAACGATGAATTTTACACTAAACCAAGCTATCTTGAATCATTATCTTCTCAGATCTAGCTTTATTTACCCGCCGTTTCCTCGTAAAACCGGAAGTGCCAGTTCGTAAATTTGAAATCTCGATCCCGACTCAAATTTGACATCGGAAAAAAAAAATGTTTTATTTTTTTCTGAAAATTCAAAACCTTAAGCGGAGGGTTTGTAAAACTAAAAATAAAATAAATCCTGGACTTAAATATGTAATTAGATCATTAGCATATTAACCAGGGGCAAAAGATAAGATGTTCAAAGAATTCATGCATTTCACTATATAATAATTAGAGCCCCACCCTAAAGCAAGAACCCCTGACCCTGGGGCCATAAAATTCACAATTTTGGTAGAGGCACTCTTGCTCATCATAACTATGTACTTAGTTGGTTTATTTAATACCCAGGAGTAGAGAAGAAGATTTTCAAAGAAATAAAGCATTTTCACTACCTACTTATTTAGCCCCGCCCTAGCACTAGAACCCCTGACCCCAGGGCCATGAATTTCACAATTTTGGTAGAGGACTCATTGCTGATTACAATCATGCAAACAGCTTGACTGCTTGTTGTCCAGGAGTAAAGAAGATTTTTAAAGATTGCATTAATTTTAGTGGTTTTGGCCCCACCCCTCAGGCCCCAGGGGGGCAGGGATCATGAAATTCACAATTTTTGTTCCCCTTCACCCATAGATGCTTTGTGCCAAATTTGGTTGAAATTGGTTCAGTGGTTGCCGAGAAGAAGCTGAAAATGTTCAAATGTTAACACACGACGAACGACGCACGACGACGGACGAAAACGGATAGCAATAGGTCACCTGAGTTTACTCAGGTGACCTAAAAAAAATTGTATTTGGAGGCGATGTGTTGACCAATGAGAGGGCATACAGTGCCCAGTCAGCCATGATAAATGCTGAGTGTGACTTCTATGGTTTGGCTGGTGTAGTACACAGACCTGAAGGTTTACACCGGATGATGAACTTCCTTTTGGTATTTCTTGTCAGCAGTTACAGTTCCTTGTTCTGTTTTGTTGCCATTTGGCCAGATGTTATCCTCCATTTGGAATGTTTTTACTTACTAAAATTTTATTGTTCGAAGTGAGTTCTATTTCAAAGTTAGTCGTATTTTACTAACCACAAGTATTCAGGGTAGCCAGTAGTATAATTTTTTCTGTATTGAAGTATAGCAAAACTTGTTTAGTACGAACACGGATATAATATATTTACGAGCGATGTTTTTTTTTATCCCCAACTATATGAATTTTACGAATTCCTTATATATATAGAATATAACGAATTATAAATATAGTGAAGAAATTTCATAGGCCCAAGTGACTTAGTTATAACCAAGTTTACTGTATAGAAAATATATACGAGGGTTGTCCCGTAAATTCGTGGACAAGTTTTATAGTGTAAAAAATAAACATCACTGCGTTCTGAAATTCTCACTATTATTTAGTACATATTTTAGTAATATACACAGCAAAGAAGTATATAGGGTAAGGGCCATTTAAGGCCCCCATTCAGAAAATGTTTATCTTTACTATGGAGAGGGATAAGGCAAGGATGTTACTAAAAATATATAATTTAATTTGATCAGGCGTTCCGTTGCCATGGAAACCGTTGTCAAAAACATACACCTTCAGAACTCTAAATCTGGCATCTAATGCCATCTATTGTCATTTAACCAATCTTTAATTTTGATACCAACTATATTGTTTTAAGTTAATGATAGTATGTATACTTTGGGATTTGTCAAAGTGACTATTTTACTAAGAAAATATATTTTAAATTTAATTGGTATTCCGTTACCATGGAAACTGAATTCAAACTTATTCCATTATATCTGAAATTATGGCTTTCTTGACAATTAAGAAATCTGTAATTTTGGTAGCATCTTTAAAATCTTCCATAAATGTTTACGGTCCTTCGGACGAGACCGTATAAACCGAGGTCCCGTGTCGCAGTAGATGCTGGCACGAAAAAGATCCCTCCCTGCTCAATGGCCCTGAGTGCCGAGTATAGGACAAAATTTGCAGCTCTCTACCAGCAAATGGTGGCGTCTCCATATTAGTGAAAAATTCTCGAGAGGGACGTTAAACAATATACAATCAATCAATCCATAAATATTTATATTTATATTCTGGATACACTAAGATACCTTAAGATGACATTTTACTTAGAATTATATTAAATTGATAGGTATTATTAATTTCTAATTTATGATTCTATAGCCAAAGTGTCGCCTGAGTGGCGCAGTAGTTAAAGCATCTTTCTATAGAGTCGCGAAGTAAGGAGTCAATCCTTAAGTCGCGGGATCGAATCCCACCAAGGGACGTGGAGGCCGTTCCTTCCTTTGAGTTTATAAACCGAGGTCCCGTGTGTAGTAGGAGTTGACACGAAAAAGATCTCTCGCTGGTCAATTGCCCTAAGTGCCGAATATAGGTTAGAATCTGTTGCCCTTCATCTGCAAGTGGTGGTATCTCAATATAAAGAAAAATTCTCAACAGGGACATTAAACAACAATCTATCAATCATTTTTAATCTTCTCTGCATCGAAATCGATTGCCTTTTCCCATTAACATGTACAAAATTTCTAGTATCAGAATGGGAAGATCGTGTAAATAACTAAATATTGCCTACAATACGTTGTTAGAAAATCAAAAGGCATTATGATATAAGGTTTTTAAAAATAAATTAAAATGTTAAAGAAAACAATACGAATTCATGTAACTGGCCATTCAGGAGATACACAAATTCAATCAAGGAACAGATTTGTTTGTTTGATTTTTTATCTACCCTTTCGAAAACTTTTTTTATATTTGAAATGTTATGTCTCGATTCCAAAGTGAGATTTGAACCCTGTACTTAAGGATCGGTATACTCTGCGACTCATGGGCAAATGATCTAACCACTGCACCACACATGTGCACCAATAGACCTGGTGAAATACGGTATTGGAATCTTGTTTTGATATTATACAGGGGGAAGGGTGCAATCAGTAAAATATGCCGAGTAATCAATAATTTTCTAGTCTTTTGCCTCTTCGATAAAAAATTAATTTCAACTGGTAGAGTGAACTTTTTTGAGATTTTTCCAACAAGAATTACAACTAAACGGGTAACAACCTTGACTGTATTACAAACGATGAAGGTAGCAATGACACACGCCACTTTCTCAACACTAAAATAATGTAATTTAAAACTTCCTATCAGTAGAGTCCGGAAAAGAAATCACAATGTTTTAACTAGTTAATTAAAATAAAAAAGGAAATAATTACTAAAATATTATAATAATAATAATAAAATAGTTAAGGTAAAAAAGAAATCAATATCATGTTGAGTGCTACTGCAGTAATCAGTAAAAAAAAATGTTTAGAGAAAGGGTATATGACTACATGTATATGTACATGTATAATGGGTTTTTCGTAATACAACTAAGTATAAGCCTATTTAATTTAATAATTCACACTATGATAGTTTCTATAATAACAGATTAACCCTAAAATTTCAGAAATTAAATTAATAAATTATTAGAATTAAAAATGTGATGCATTTTTATTGTTTTGTAGCACCGTGACTATATAAATAAAATGTTGATTCAAAACTTTCTTACTATTATTTTTATTAATTTTTATTTACGCCTATTTATTATTTTTATTTTGTACATATAAATTAGTTAATTATGCAATAAAATATTAAATTATAGAAATATTAATATTATTTTTGTTGTCTATTTGTATTCAACATTTATAGAAAAAAATATTTTAGTTGGTTTATTGAAATTCCTAAAAATATTTTAGTTGGTTAATGCCCCGAACTTCTTAGAATACACGTCTGGTTGGCCGTACATTTGTTGCCTTGTAAACAGGTAAACAATGGACAATATGGGAAGAAATGACAGCGTATTTATAAAGTAGTTATAAAAATATGCACACACAATGAACATATTTTAACATGATCAAATAATTTTATAAAATGTATACTGTGTATTTATTTCTTCTGTAAACTGATTTAATGTACAGTAGACGAAGTTCAAGCGATTCGAAGATCAAACTCGACCATCGTGTTCCTTGTGATCCACACCCGTATATTCACACATCAACAGATCAATGTCGATCCCGAAAATATATTCTTTAATCACAAATATGTTTCAAAAACAGATATATCTAGAACTTTGTGTTGGAAAATATACATGAAACAATCGATAGATGATGCTACCTTCGAAATAAAAAAAATTCAAAACATGTCAACAACGTCGTCGTCATTCTCCGTACATGCTTGTGACGTCACGCGAGTCAGAAAGTGCTTTTTTTTCAAGGTTTTTTTAATTTTTTAACTGTGTGCGACTTTATGAACAAGATTAATTTTTTGAATGAAGACTTTCTTTGAAAATATCTTTTACATGTGTAAATATCTTTCTTGTTCAAGGCGTCGCACATACCAAAAATCGCCGATAACGATGCTAAAAATGTCATTTTTTGACGTTTTCTTGTAAACTTAGTCACTTTAAACCTTTAATTCTCTGCATATTACTTAAATCAATATATCAATTTAACCATAAAATAAAAGTATACATTCTAATCTTTCAAAAAATATCAATTTCATTGAGGTTTATTTGCGTTGAAATTGTAACAAAAACGGGGGCCAAATTATAATAGAAACCCTATATAGTTCTTTCAGATAGATATATGCATAAATAAACAAAATATGAGATGTTATGCCATGTATTGTATCACATTACGGCGCATGGATTATAACGTCAAAGTTGCTGAAAATGAAGTTGGATGAATCCGACTTAAATTTAGGAATTTCATTGATACATATTCTTTAGTCTCCATAAACTCGAAGTCGAAAAACCAATTGGCACCCTCATGCAATCTTCTGAAGATTTATTAGCAAGTTACGGACAATATTCTCACCATTATTCAACTAATAGAAAATCTCATATCGGCGGTCTATTATGACAGCGTCTTTTGTTATTACATTAGGAGTTTGTCCGTATGTTTTGTACTCCCCAGGGACTCCATCAAAAAAGACTTCACTAAGAATACTCCTATTTCATTTGTATACTTTAGATATGGTGATATTTTTATAATCTTTTTTCTTCTATGGTCATTTCGAGTCTCCAAAGGTGTCATTACAACATCGAATTAAAACGGAACTGCTCTCTGGTGCGCCGTAACGTCATAAAACGTCGCAATTTTTCGTATGTTGTGTTTACCACTTTCCCATTTCAAATGCTCGAGAAACTGCCAAATATTAACCAAATGCATTAAAAGTTTTACAAAGACTACAAAATTGATTGTGGAATTGACTTAGGATAATTTTAATCCAAATCTTATGTAATTTAAAACTTTTATTTTGAATTCAAACTTGTGTATCCTAATAAAACCTTGGTTTTTTGTCCGTGCGCCGTTCAATCATGAGGAACTAAGAACTGATAATTATCCTGAATCATATACATGTATCAACATTAAACAATTTGTTTTAATATTTCATGTAATTCTTTGTTTTAGATCACATATTAACTTTATGCAGGACTGTTTGGATGCCTTTGTTTTATGATCTTGTTTACACATGTTTGGAATGGACTCTTTAGATGGTGTTCTTGTAAATGTTGAAGTTCCTCAATCCTTGCATCTGTCATCCAGCGAGGAGCAGTATGCTTGGCTCAAACAACTTGGAGCAGAGCTACTTTAAAAAATACATAAAACTAGACAAAGGTAAATTTTTATGTCCCCTGTAAAGATTTATTGGTATATAATATTTTTTTAAATGAAAATTATCTCTTGGGTCTTAATTAAATAAATTTTGGAAGGATAAAAATCAAATTCTAAACATTGTACATACATTTCACAATTGTCTTTTTAAGCAATGCATTTATTGTAGAAGGTCTAATTGACATTCAAATGACCAATCAAGTATCAGAGATGGATGATCAAGAATTACTGTTGGCAGAAATGTATAACTCTCAGAATAATCGATACAGCTGTATGCAACAAAATTTACAAAACTAAGGGTCATTTTAAAAGACACCTTGAAAAAGAACATGGATGGGACTTTTCTTTAAATCAAGATTCAACAAACTCAAAAGTGTACTCTAAAAATGATCATGTTGCATTGTGGCGAGCTCCTTTCATGAAACTTTCTCTGCTGCTGAGGGACACTGAAGATGCTTTTCATTATGGGGATGGCAATTGTATTTTCCGAAATGCTTTGTGCAGATGCAGCCCACTATACAAAATATCGTTTATGGCTGTGGCGTATGCAAACATATGAGAGTGCCATCTTAACTCCAAGACAAACAGTTGAATATAAATGGAACTGCACAGCTAATACACATGGTGGAAAAGGTAAAAATATTCCCAATGACAATCTAGTAGAGACTCTTGTGCAGAAGATTAAGAAGAAATTAAGAGAGCAGGGATCAAACCTAACACACAACAGTGCACAGAGAATAGCTCTTTCCACTCAAATTCAGGAAGAATTGAAAGAGAATGTATTGCAATAATTCATCAGTAAAGAAAAAGGACGTTCTAGACCAACTGTTGTTAGAAACTCTGAACTCAATAATTTGATCACTGAACTGCTACAAGGAGAAGTTTTCAATTTTATCCAGGGAAGAGAATTCCATGCTTTCAGAGGATTTAGTGATTTATTTTCCAAGGTAAATGCTGAAGAACTGCACAAATGGATTTCAGACAAAAGTTTAGAGCAAGTTATGAAATGTTTTAAGAAAACTGTTTTCTTAAGATTCTTTGTTGTTCAAGTCACATGTGGTTAAAAAAGGACGCGACATTTTTTATGTACGTATTATCTAAAATGTTCTTTCATTTTCATTTTCATTTTTGATGTAAACATCATTTAACATGGAAGCAGGTGACCTAGTACAGGTAAAAATCTTATAATTATGCCCAGCGCTTGTATAACTATTTTCAAAACGTTATTATATCTGTATTTAAGTGCTTTTTACAGTTTACATTTACCCCGAGATAACAAAATCTGCCACAGTGGTGCATTAATTATGATTAATTAATGCACCATCGCGCAGAAATACATGTAATTCCCTTAATGCTTAAATAACCGTGCCATTTAGAATAATAAACTGCAATGAATAATGTTTATATTCACAAAGAAAGAAAGAACAAGCAAATTCAAAGAATCGTGGTTCCCCACTTTCGGTGCCTTTGTGGATGAGTATTTAGAAATTATTATCACTGAAATTGATTTTTTTTTTAAAATAAAGTCAATCGTGAAGGTCAAGGTCAACTGTCAGAAATCATACCATGCTTTGAAATATTTTGTCACAGGTAATGCACATGTCAAATCGTGAAGGTCAAGGTCAAGTGTCAGAAATCATAGCATGCTTGGAAATATTTTGTCACAGGTTATGCACATGTCAAATATATGAAAGCCCTATCTTTTCTCAATATAGGGAACAAAATAACCCTGTATGGCAACATAGCAAAGATTAAACTTTTAATTTCTTAAAAGCAAATTAAATGTATTATTACCCAACGTAGGTTTTCTCACAAGATATGTGATTGTGAAATACGGAATCCATAGCATTACCTGTTCAAAAGTTATGGCCAAGGATAAATTTTTGAAAGATAGGTCAAACTCCAAGGTCAAAGGGTCTAATTAATATAAGTTGTTGGTTTCTTAAGAAAGGTCTTGTCACAAGTAATATATATATATATATGGAGGATGAAAACCCTAATACCAACTGTTCAAAAGTTTTTTAAAAGTAGGTCAAACTCCAAGGGCAAGGTCATTCTTGATATTCAATGAAAAGTCCTGTCACAAGGATTAAATCTGTGAAATATTAAAGCCTTACCCTTAACCCCTCAAAAGTTATGGTCAAGGTTTGTTTTTTAAAAGTAGGTTAAACTCCAAAAGGTCAAAGTTGTTGGTATCAAATGAAAGGATTTGCCAGAAAGAATACCTATCTGAAATATGAAAGTCCTAGTATTCAGCATTCAAAAGTTGTGGCCAAGGTTAAAGTTTTTAAAAAGTAGGTCAAACTCCAAGTCAAGGTTTAAGGGTCAAAGTTCTTGATATCCAATGAAAGGTCCTGCCACAAGGATTAGAAATGTGAAATATGAAAGTCCTAGCCCTAACCCTTCAAAAGTTATGGTCAAAGTTAAAGATTTTTCTTAAGTACGGTAATCTCCAAGGTCAAGGTCAAAAGGTCAAACTTGTTGGTAACCAATAAAAGGTCTTATCACAAACAATACATATGATAAAAGTATGTGAAATATGAAAGTCCTAGTATCAACCATTTTCAGACATAGCCAAAGTAAAAGAATTTTTTTGTAAAAGTCGTTCAAATTCCAAGGTCAAAAGGTCAAATTCGGTGGTTCCCAAAGAAAGGTTACACATATGAAATATTAAGGTCATAGCTCCATTTAATCAAAAGTTATGGGAAGGTTAAAGTTTTTGTGACGGACGGACAGACTGACGGACAGACGAATGAGATTTAGTATCCCCTCGCTTTTTGTATTTTTAAAGCCATTGTATATATGTATATGCACTTTTATTTTAACTTTTTAGTTCACTTAGGCCAAGGGCTCAAACTAGCTTTTCCGATGTTCAATGTCCATCCTCCCGACTGTCTTCAAGTATCTTGTGTCCTTTGTAAACTTAAAAAAAAGATTTTTAATCCTCTTCAGAACCATGCATGCAGCCAACTTTTGAATTTTAACCAATCTTGCCAAAAAACATTGAATTCATTGAATAAATTATTAAGGACATGTTTAATATTCTTATAAAACCACTGGTTTATACAAAACGAAATTTCTGTAAAAGCTGTCTGACATGGTTTAGATTATGGCACCGAGCTATGGTAAGACAGGCATATCACAATTTTTAATGATTTACATACTACGAATACATATAATTTAGAACAGTTACTGCATAGGCCCATCAGGTGATAATTAGTGTTATAAACATATAATCACCCTTAGGTACTGCGGAATTTTCAAGTCATGCATGGGGACTCTGAAGATAGATGTAGATTTGGGATTAAAATCTTTAAAAATAATCTTCTCTGACATGAACAACAGGGTGAGACGTTATACAATGTAAGTGACATTTTGCTAGCATTCTTAGCATGCACAGGTATTAAATTGAGATTCAGATTTGTTTAATTGTCTTTAGGGGTAGCGTTTGGTTACAATAAGGGATCTAAATTTTACATTGGAATGTACTGAGTAAGTCTTTAGATTTAAAAAAAAAAAACATATTTTAAATTTTTTTCTTTCAAGAATACTGTAAGGGACATTTTTCATTCTTTTAAAAAAACTTGTTAAAAAAGGACGGACTGAAATATATTCATATGCCACGTTCTTCATCCAAATTCTTAACCCTTGGTTTAATTAGGGTAGGGCAAAAAATTTTGGAACAACTTTAATAAACTGATGCATGTATTCAAAAGGGGGGGGGGTATGTTTGGTATATTGAAAGATATAAGAAGGTATGGTTTTAGCTTTATTGCGCCCTTAAAATGTAATGACACCAAAAAGTTTTGAAACTAGCTTAAATATAAGTTAATTAAATGACTCTGATAAATCAGGTAATGATATGGCATGAAGGTTTACCATTCTGCAAATATGACGTCATTAATGTGAAGCATTTCTCTATTTTCAACAGTAAAACCCTCAAAATGGCACATTTCAAGAGAGATTTTCCTTAAGAAAACAGTGTCCACAGCCGTCGCCCACGTTAATTTTTTGATATTTTGTGTAAAATTCAATAAAAAATCACATATCTCAAGATCTTTGTGGGCGATGCCTGTGGACAATGTTATCTGAAAGAAAATTCCATTGAAAATTGGTGTCTTCTGCAACTTTTTAAGAAAATACGGGAAAATGCACATGTTTAAGTCGTCATAATTAGCATTTAAAAACACATGTGAGAAAAATGACTTGTATGATTTTTCTGCAATGAATTTCAATTATTTAAAAAGCACGAGTTTTCAACTTTTACACCAGTTTCATTTTTTAGAAAATCACAGGGCAAAATTTGTATGGAAACCATACCTTCTTCTTTAAAACATGTTTACAAAAGCAGCATGTATTCAAGTTCATCTATATGTTATGCCCCTTTGAGGATAAATTGGGCCACGATATTGGGTCAGAGTTTATCCCGAGTCTCTGCAGAGAGAGAGGGAAGGGGGGGGGGAGAGAAGGAGAGAGAGGTTTGCTTTAGAACAGGAGGATGACTCATATTGGCATTGTGGCCTTGGACCTCTTATTTTTATTTATTAATTGTTCAGCCTGAACAAATACCGCTTTATTTATATCCTTCAGCTTTATTCAGTAGATCATTTGAATGGATGTAATAATGTAATAAGTACATACATAAGTACATTATCATTACATAAGGATGTAATAAGATGTAATGGATGTAAGGGGTTATCAAAAAGTTCGCGGACAAGCGCCATATAATAAAAACCTCTAAACCTCTAAAAGTACACTTAAAGTACACATGTACATCAAGGAATTAAAAAATGTTTTATTGGCATCATTTTTATAAAAAGTTTAACTAATACATTGTAAGCTTTATTTTTCAATAAGCTGTTGATGTTTTTTGTAAATGACGATGTGTTAAAGCGGCATAACCTCGATAATACATACCAATTTGGTAAAAACGAGTTACCTTCCCTTATATGTAGTTTATTTCTTGTAAAGAGCAAGAGCCACATTTAAGCCTTTTTTGGCCTTAAGAATTTCTGAAAAATCAAAACTGCTCAGTTTAGGTTGAAAATGCAGTATTTATCATTTGGACAGTTGGTGACCATACATGTATCTATTGAACATGACATAATATTGTCCCTCTATTCAATGCATTATGACGTCATAAAATGCTTCATTTCCCCCATATCCTTTAAATTCCTCTGAAAATTGCCTTTTTTTTCACTATTTCATATAGAGCACAACCCCTGATCCAAAAATGCAATTACAAAATGAATGTCTTGATTATGAAGACTTCGCTAACACACAAATGCTGAAGTGTCTTTTGAAAAAGTTTTCTGTGTTTAGAAACATTACTTTATGTACAAACCCTAATTTGTATTCAAGAGTGTCGTTATAAGATAATTTAACTTCCCATTATATATGTAAGAAAATGCTGTGAATCATGCAGCACTCAAACAACTGCGCATATCATATTGTTGTTAAACCTTTGTTACAATGCACTTTGAAAAATTCTAATCCGTAATGAAACTCATTTTTTGGCGTTGACCTGTAATTCAAAACTAAAATTCTGTTTGCATTTGCCTTACAGATATGACTTTGTTACTGTTGGCTGCCCAGAATAATTTCACAAACACTGCCTTGTGCTTGTTAAGAGAAGGGAGACAAGTATCTAATCAGATCGACAGAAAAGGGAACACGCCATTACATTACGCCGTGAAACAGAAAAACTTAACTGTCGTGAAAGCACTACTAAATGCAGGTAAAAATCTTTTGAATCATCGTCGGATACCTACCTCAATATTATCGGAACATCACTCGGCCTTTTCCGTCAAGTAGAGAATTTTCTCGACTTGACGGAAAAGGCCGAGTGATGTTTTGATTGATGTCCACTGGTGATCTCGTCTTTACTCATTATTGATGAGTAAGATTAAAATCATTGAAAGGAAGTTAAAAAATTCAATCAGATTTTAAACAAAGTCAATATTAAGAACTTGAAACGACAGACATTTTTGTCCAACTTTTAATCTTTCTTTTTTTTTTGCAGGATACGATGTGAATGCTAGAAAACAATACAGCGGTCTCACGCCGCTACACATTGCCGTGACGGTGTACGACAATTTTGACGATTTCTTGGAGGTTTTTAAAGCCTTTCTTGCCAAGAATTGTAACTTAAATCACCAGTGCTTTGGAACGTTGGAAACTCCTTTGTACAGAGCAATAGTAAAAAAAAATTTCTCTGGCTGGCCCCCCCCACTTTCAAAAACGATGCTACGCCACTGATATTATCGGAACATCACTCGGCCTTTTCTGTCAAGTAGAGAATTTTCTCGACTTGACGGAAAAGGCCGAGTGATGTTTTGATTGATGTCCACTGGTGATCTCGTCTTTACTCATTATTGATGAGTAAGATTAAAATTATTGAAAGGAAGTTAAAAAATTCAATCAGATTTTAAACAAAGTCAATATTAAGAACTTGAAACGACAGACATTTTTGTCCAACTTTTAATCTTTCTTTTTTTTTTTTTGCAGGATACGATGTGAATGCTAGAAAACAATACAGCGGTCTCACACCGCTACACATTGCCGTGACGGTGTACGACAATTTTGATGATTTCTTGGAGGTTTTTAAAGCCTTTCTTGCCAAGAATTGTAACTTAAATCACCAGTGCTTTGGAACGTTGGAAACTCCTTTGTACAGAGCAATTGTTTTGGACAAAACTGAAATCGCCGAGTTATTACTTATTTCCGGGGCGGATCCTAATTTATCGAATCCGTTTGGCGTATCATGTCTGCAGAAAGCTGTCCAGAAAAATAACACTCGATTGACAGAGGTTCTCCTGCTTTGTGGAGTAAACAAAAAAAAGGAGATCAGTATCATAAATAGGCAATCTTCTCTGATCCGACAAATGGACAATTTAATAGATCTCACAGATCTATTCTCAGAAACACAGCCCAAAAGTCTTCAAGCATGCTGTCGTGATGTCTTAAGGAGATGTTTCAAAGTCAATCTGTATACCGGTTTGCAAAAACTTAACCTCCCTAAGTATATTAAAGATTACATGCTCTTTTGTGACATTAGTGACTACCACAAGCTTTTGACCAATATCAACATCAGACCAGGTTAAAATCATTCAATTTATTGAATTTTGAATTCTATTAAAAATTCTGAATTATAGAAAATATTTAAATCTTTAATTTAGGCGAAAGGGCATCATAAAAAATTAGTTTTGTGTGTGAAGGCCAAAAAATGGGATTGTGTTCCATGTTTTTTATTTTCTAATTTGAAGCTTTCCACATTCCTACTTGCACATGTAGTACATGTATTTTGCTTTGTTGTATTTGTCTTTTGAATATTGAACTTATTATTTTGCACTGTTACAGTTACTGTTTATACGTATCTTTTACATAAAAAGTGGATCAAAATGTAGCTATTACCGGTACATTGCAATGCATGATTAAATATTGAAAGATATGGAAAGGTTTGTGTTGATTCAAGTTTACACAAAAGAGCAAGCACACAAGCAAAAAATTCAAAGAATTCTTTCAATACCCACAGTGACAAATCACAATAACGAAAGTAACTCCAGGTTATCCTAATAGTAATTTAACAGAAAATTGGCATCAAATTCGTACAAAGATGAATCCTACCAGTGGGCATACCCAAACAGAATGTGGTATTGAAAATATGGTTTTAAGAATGAATGACTAAAAGTTATGGCATGAATAGAAAATGGGGAAAATAAGCATGCTGTAAATATTATTTTTAGTAGATGAAACCAGTCCGGGGGAAATAAACTGACTGACATATCAGGATAATCAAGAAAATTAAAACACCACCTCAACTGCTATTTTTTAGATCCCCAGGAATGGACTACCTTAAAAAAACCTATAGCTAGAAAGACAAGCCAGTTTCAGATTTAAGAAAATTAAAAGTTACACATTTTTCCCATACAAATGATTCTCAACATATAGGATTATCAGGTATCAAAACACTATATCTTAATGAAAAATCTGTTGAAATATTTGCAAAAACTAATACATGGTATTAGTAATATGAAAAACGGAAATATTTCATGATTTCTTGAACAGAAAAAATATAATATGCATTCACTTTCCAATTCCAAAATAAGTCTTATAGTTGCTGTACACGTGGAACGGATGCAACTTTTGTACACATGTACAGAATATTTAATCAAACAAAATAAAAAGTATCACTAATTTCTAAATTCATTTTCGTTGTCAAATGTCTTTGCCTGTTGAATCTTTCACTTTAAATGACCATGCCAAACACATGCCTGCAAAGTGAACGAAAACAAATTATGGAAAACAATTATGGTATACATTATTCCTAGCCATCGTTTATAATCTATACAAGTATTTTTCACTTCAAATTCCATTTTTAGTGAAACTGACTAAAACTACACTTTTAAACATGTTCATTTTACTCATTGAATCATGAATCAGGTTGTTATTTTCTGTACTTAAAAATCCTTAGTTATGTTATTACTTATATCTTTCAAGGTATTAGTAGTAACACAAAGCATTCTGAATTCCTTGCCATCGCACATAAATGTCAATTTAAAAATCCATGCTCAATAATCGCAAAAGTCGATCAGAAAGTTGAAATACTGCTATCAGTTAATGTCAAGTTTTAAAACAAGCCAGATCGTGATACTTACTTAGAAATGAGAAGAAAGCTACTATGTAGAACATGCCATACCAGTGGATGACTACTTTTAGTTTTGACGTCAGTAATGCTGCTATGGGAGATGATATAACCTAATGAAGAAAGCTTATAAAAATGTTGAATTTAATTTAAACGTGCTTGTTTAACTTTCAAATGTTCACTTGTCCAAATATAAATTCGATGAAAAGAATTACAGTAAAACTCGTTTAGTGCGAACACGAATATTGCGAATTAACTGATATAGCGAAGTCATCTTGGATTCCCACTTTATGAAATTAATGAATTTTTTATACGGTTAAAAAGAATTACGTATATATCGAAATTCATAGGTACCAGCGACTTCGTTGTAACCGAGTTTTGCTGTATACATCTGACTGTAGTCTACTTGTGCACAAAGTTTTATTGGAATCAAAATGAAACTGTTAGAGTAGACTTTGGGGACAATTCAATAGAAATATAAATTTCAAGTAATCATGGCAACACCGCTCGTCGAAATCATAACCAAGAGCGTGCGAGTTGTGCATCTTAATATAGCTACTAGTATATCTGTACCAAGTTTCATTACTATCAGACCAAAACTGGAGTGTATAGGGACAACATTTTAAAGAATTTACTTTGCAGACAGACTGCTAGATAGACGACGTTCATTTAACTTCCGTATAAAACTTAAGAAATGAAAGAGTTTAAATCAAACAAAAAAGTAAAACCATGTAAGTGTTGTGGAGAAAATCAAAATTTCAAGAGCACTTTGATATTTGTGTGAGGGAGAGTGTGTGTGAATGTTTAAGAATACTTGCCATATGGTGATCCCTGTTAAAAACTTACAGAAGCAGTGAAGACCATTCCGTAGTTTACACCGTAATGTTCTTTCCCAAACGCTCTCGCAGTAGCAGTTGGTAGCAGTGAAAAATTTCCAGAGAATGAAAGAAACAGACAACACACCCATATGAGATACAAAGGTTTCCCAACTAAACTCGTCAGTTCAAAACTTAGAATAAAAAATGCGAACAGGCCAGTTGAAAACACCATGGCAGTCTGAAAACATAAAAACACATATTAAACATTTTCAGTCATCATTACACATATTATAATATGTATAACACTAACGTGATATATATGGAGATTACGAATATTATTCAAGCTCAAACACCGACACTAACGTCTTGTGATCAACTCACTAATTGAAGGCCTATTTCTTATTTTTAAAGACTTATTTTTACTTTTTTTTCTTGCCAATCAGTAAAAACTGTTTTTCTTGACATTCAGTTACCAACGTTTCTTTGTCCTATGCTAGAGACTGACGATTTGTCAACACAGAATGTAGGTACAAGCCTGTGACTCACTGGTCTGATAAAATGGAATTAAGAACCAACGAGCTGCATCTACTTAAAATTACTACTTATAAGATATTGCCTAAAAGTAAAACGTGTTCTCATCCGTAGCGTGCACACAATTTTATGTTCTGTACAGATAACATCCCTAAATATTTTTGGTCTGTTTAGTATTTACACTGCTGAAATTTAAAAGTTAATATATCACCTTAAAAGAGTATTTGTCTGCTAAGGCACCCCACATTATACGACCGCCTCCATTACAGACAGCTGACAGGGAACCTACAACGGCTAGGAAATAGTCGTCACTGATGAAAGTTTGTCCAAACGCCTGGAAAACAGAACACGGGTCATTATACAAAGAATTATAACTATAATTTGTTTTCTTGAAGATTTAAACACTATTCAAAAGATTTTACTTAATTTGGATCGAAATATTGCAATTGAATGTTGTTTTCGCAATGGTTTTTTTTTTTATCAATAGCTTTATCTTGGCTATTGTAATAAATGACGTTGATAATAACAAAGTTTACTGGATATAAGTACATCATGCAAACAATTCAGATATATATTGTAATCATTAATAAAACATAAAAATATACCTTATATAACGAAGATATAAAACTTATTCCCTGTCCGTTGAATAAGTAAATAAACCATAGCTTGTAAAATTCAGACTGCCGTAAAGTTTCCTTCGGTGAAAAGTTTCTTTCCTCACTAAACATAATTTGAATCATTATGACAATGATATTCACAAGAAAATGAATAACAACAAAACAAAGGTCATGCCGACTACAATCAATTTCAATTTTCTGGATTTACTATTTTCTGAAATTATTTTAGAAAATGAACGAAGACAAATCAATTCTATGTAAGTTTCCATATGTGGAAGTTTCGGGGGGGGGGCTTCTTCTATATACAAAGGGACAGGGGAAGGATTTCACAATTAAGAAACGATACTAAATAACTTAGTCCATGCTGATTATTTACCCATTAGTATTTTCATTTTCTTTGTCACTGTCACTTTCTGCATCCCACATGTCGGCTCCTTTATTTTTGCCGTCATTTTTCATACCTCCTGCTTCTTTACTATTAATCAACGGACTATACTGCATAAAAGGTGAAAGGTACTTTTATATTATAATTTTATATAATTGTACAGTAGACATGGTAGAGCTGACTTTTAATCTTAGCCGAATATTTACCATAATTAAATTATTTACTTATTAATTGAATCTTTTGTACGAAAAATAATATATTATTTGCTTTACTATACTCTAAAAAATTTAGAGGTTGTAAAACATTGCTAGAAGTGCTAAATATTTTACTTGATAAATCAAACATTGATAAATGAACCTTTCGTCCTCAATAAGATATTTTCTTTAAAAATGATTCCTTTATATATTGTTTTATTTATGTTCTTCTTTCCTTAAAACGGGAATGAAATATGGCTATATAGATATTTGATAAATAATTTTTCTCTTCGAACACCTTTTTCTATTAATTTTCTGTCTCTGTGTCGTCTGTCCACGGAATTAAAATTTATTTCTGTCCACTTGGAACTCAAAAGAAACGAGCAAACATTTTCCAAAAATTGAATAGTATTAAGACACTTCTGCATTATACCCTTTAGAGTGGGCTAATTTTGTGATAGTCCAATGATATTATTAGACAGTCTTTGATGCCGAAATACCGATCTTTCTGGTTTCGATCCTCTCTTTCATGGATACTTTTTAACTAGCAAGGCAGACACTGTTTACATATCATGTTAGATTGGGACCCCGTAAAATATATGTTGTTGTGGCTGTAAAAACCAACTGAAGTCTTAAAAGAAGCTCCTTCGAAGCAAAGCCATTTCAAAAGCCATTTCCATTTCAAAAATTTTACTCGCTAAAGGTATAGCTACGTGTTCTTCAAAGTTAACACAATATGCGACGCATGAAGAATTTCCTTGAACAGAGATTTAATTATTAGTAACTGTACAAGATAGTCCAAAATTGACAACAATGATTGAATTGCCTATAGTGTCTGCAGGAAATTAAAATGCAACAAATTAAAGTTGTTTTAAAGATAGACGAAGAGTAGTAACATTGAAAGTTCTTAACAGAGGGGTCAGAATTGAACTCTTTATTCGGTTTGGTAATCTCATCCCCGCTTATGTACGATTTTGTCCGCTTTATTTAACTGGCAATCATATAAAGCCTTCAGTTCAGATTGATATACGAATAAGAAAAAATTGGAACTCTGTCTTCTACCAAAATATTGCAGCTTTAGGAAGGTTCAAGAAACTCTGAAAACCGTCGATTGTGTTTTGATAACCAAACACTGACTTTTGATGATTGCAAATAACTTTGGAGGATTTCTAAATGCCACTTCAATGACCTTCACAAACACATCACATACATGCATGGTTTAGAAAAGTCAGTTAGAGATGCTTTGGGTATTTTCCTCTTCATAATGAAGAGCAGTCTTTCAAATGCTCTGATCGCTACACTGTTTGGGTTTAGTGGTCGCCGAAAATAACCAATATCATTAAACAGACTAGGGTAGCTTTTGTGAAATATTGCTAGAGATTCCTGTTGCCCGCGTGGCGCAGTGGTTAGAGCGTCTGCTCTAGAGTCGCGAAGTAAGGAGTCGATCATTACGTCGCTGGTAAGAATCCCAATGGGGACGTTGGGACCGAGCCTTAGGAAGAAACCGTATAAACAGTTTCGCAGTAGAATCTGGCATGAAGCATATCCATCACTGCTCTCAGGCCCTGAGTGCCGAGTATAGGACAAAATTTGTAGCTCTCCAACGCAAGTGGTGGCGTCTCCATATAATTTCGAGGAGGTCAAAGAACATACAATCAATTGATCCTAGGATTCCATTATCTTTCGCGTAAGTCCATTATAGTGAAAGACACAACACTGCAGTTGTTCACAGATCCAATATCCGACACCGTCATTTCGGGAAAGGTTGATTTATACAAAAAAAAATCTGCTTGCATATTTCAAAGACTTTCTTATCTAAGCACAGAAACAGTCCACTTGTTAACCTGTTTAATATCACTTCCACAACAAGCTATCTTGTTGATCGATTTAACGTCTCTCTCGGAAATTTTTCACTCATTATAGCAATTTTCCTCCTGTACTCGGCACTTGAGAAGGGAGGGGTCTTTTTCGTGCCAGCAACTACTGAAACACGGAACCTTGGTTTATACGGTCTCATCCGAAAGACCGGTTTCCAGATCGCAAAATGGGAGTAATTGTTCAATTTCGGGATTGAGTATTGCAATGGAAATGTGACAGGGTGCCGGTGGTTTTTTGAGTGCAAGGGTGCTGCAAAAACAGTTCGATATTGCACACAGGTTATTCGGTTCTGTGGTACCTAGCATTTGAAAGACATAAAGATTACATTGATTGTATATTGTTTAACGTCGCTCTCGAGAATTTTTCACTTATATGGAGACGCCACCACTTGCCGGTAGAGAGCTAATAATTTTGTCCTATACTTGGGACTTAGGGCCATTGAGCAGTGTTGACATGCCTATCAGGGCTAATCATTAATGAAACATGACCTCTTAGATGAACACGTTTATTCAAGTATGGCGTCTAAACATAACAACAAAAAAACAAGCATCCCGAGCCCGATCATAATACATCAACAAGCAGAGGGATCTTTTTCGTGCTAGCACCTACTGCGACACGGGACCTCGGTTTTTACGGTCTCATCCGAAGGACCGGTCTCAACGTCCAACAGTGGGATTCGAACCCGCGACGTAAGGATTGACTCCTTACTTCGCGACTCTAGAGCAGACGCTCTTACCACTGCACCACGCGGGCGACTCACAATGGTAACAAGGCTGCTCCCAAGTACTCACATCTTCACTGTGTATTACAGCTGACACTGTTACAGAAACCTTTGTCGAGACCTGTCCTATGTGGTCAGGCGACCAAATCGTCTGTTTGACTAGGGATTTTAAACTATGGATTACTCGTACAATTTATCTTTGCAAATAACATGCCAAACACGCCCATCTTCTTTGCCAATAACTTTCTTTCAAACGTTAACATGAAAGTCAGTCGAAAGTTTCTTTAAAAATTTGTAAAACGGGCCTGTGGACCAGCCAGTAAAATGTTGGACTGCTACGACTATGATGTTCTTTATGCATCGTATGCCAAAAGATCCCTCGCCTACGGGTAAACAAACATAATTATAGTATTCTAAAAGTAGGAGATACTGTAGTTTGTGATCACAATGTTCACATATACAAATTAAAGGGATATAAAACCATATTATATAGTACCTTAACGAGGAAATATTTCAAAGAAATTTATCACCAAACACCAATCGCACTCTCACGATCTTCACTGTATGCTACTAATGATCATGGGTGTTGTGTCTCTAATTTGCATGCCTCTGAATTGGAAGATTAAAGTCGCTCTAAAGAAAGATACTGAAGAGAGAGCAAATTGTCAGTTGTTGAAAACAGAGATCAATCGCCAATTTCCTCAGAATGAGATGTTACGTGTCCTTGGCATGCTACAACTTGACACAAGACAGGTCACTGTGGCAAGGACAATGAATGTTTCCCAGTCTGTTATCAGCAGATTACTAGTATGGTCCAGGCATCGTGCTACATGTGCAGGATGTGTCCAGGATAGACCACGACCAAGAGCAATAACCCAGGCTTAGAAATGATTCATTCGCACTATTGACTTGATAAATCGTCTGGTACAAGCAAATCAAATGTCTCTTCAAAGGGATACTGAGTAGTGGTCAGACAAATCGGAATCGACTGCACAAATTTCACTTACACGCTCAACGTCCCCGTAACATTCCAAGCTGTTTGAAGGATCTTCACATTAGGGCTCCAATGGTGTCATCATCCTCATTGCTGGGATAATCTCCAATGGAACCACGATATGTTCTCAGATGAGTCGATGTTCACTGTAGACTTCATCGATAGACGCAGGAAGGTTTTGCACCGACGTAGCGAACGTTTCCATGACGTAAACGTTATTAGATATTGGGCGGATCTGTAATGGTGTGGGGAGACATCACTTGCCGACGGAACAGACTTGCATGTTGTTGCTGGACGTGTCTCAGGGCAGTACTAACAGGACAGCATCTTAGCACCCCATGTTTACCAAATGGTCTCTATACCAGTGAACAATTCTCGAGAGGAACGTTAAACAATATACAATCAATCAATAACAGTGGTGGTTTTGCTATGTGACCCTGTGTTGGTGTCGACCCTCATTCTGGAGAACCTTTTCTGTTCTGACTGTATAATGGGTTTTGAAAAAACTAAAAAGTGTTTCCTTTTTTGTCAATCAGAGATTTTCAAATACGACATTTTTGATTTAGCAGAATTGATTTTCTCGACACTCAAATCTAACATTTACCCGATTTCCTAATTTTTATATCAAAGTATGCATGCAAATACGTAACAATTGTCATCAAAACAAACCAATTTAAATGAAAAGTCTAGATTTTAAGCCTTTTCTTTGTAGAATTGAAACAATTTCGATCTTCATTTCCCGCAAATTTTTATTTATTATCAATTAATGTATAACTGCACTCCAGGTGTGTTTTCTTACTTGCTCAGGGGGTTCTTGAAGCAACATGGACCCGATAAACTGCATAGCGGCGTAGCAACCACCCAACAATAGAAAACTGTGAGGAACCCTGTCTAAAATACTGTCCTGAGTAAAATACCTAAAAAAGGAAAATGAGAAAGTACTTAAATCAAAAAAAGAAAATTGCAAATTGAGATTTTTGACCGTGTAGATGTATCAAAAGAACAATTACACTGAAATATAAATATTTTAATACTTTTCTCCGTTTTCGTTCAAATTTGCCTTCTGATTGTCTGGATTGATGAAAGCTGTTTGAATTTGATCAAAGATAAAAGCTCCGCCTCCAAAACCAGCAACAACACAGCCATTAACCAATCCCTCTTTGTGTGGTAACCACTGCATAATGAGCAAACTATAAACACTAGTCAAAAACAGACAAACACTAGGAACTTCAACATTTTTGCTTCGAGTCTTAAATCTGTTGATGTAGACTTCCCATCCCCACCCCACCCAAACCCCGAAAAATAAACAAGATGAACGCCTTGAATTCGAAGAGTAATATACTGTACGTATATATATATATATATATATATATATATATATATATATATATATATATATATATATATATATATATATATATATATATATATATATATATATATATATATATATATATATATATATATATATATATATATATATATATATATATATATATATATATATATATATATATTCAAATAGTAATAAAAGCAACCATGGAGCATAAAATTATGTCAATCATTTCTATCTCTTGACCTTTGACCATAACATATTTGTAAAATGAACACACCTTCATGGCACACCCCATTGGTGTTGCGTAAGCCAAACCGACACCAATTCCAAACATAAATCCATATGTGAATAAGGTCCAATAAAATGAAGATTTTATGGTGAAGTATGTAAGCGCTACACCTGCGCTGAAAAAAAAATAAAATGCAAAAATCAAGTTAATATTTTTCAAAGCACTATTTCAAAGGAAGAAGAGTGCCATATGTTCGATTGTATAATTTATGTGCAACTTAAAAGGTTTGAATTTGTTGATAATATTATCAGAGAATAGAGGTTTTATATTTTGAAAAGTTGTCAGTTTCCTATTAACTTGTCTGTATTATTTAGGATAATTTATTATCGATCAAATATGCACTTTAAGTAATTGAATGTAAAAAAATAAAACTATGTATATTTTAGACTGTACGTTGTATGTCTGTGGGTATAATGGTAACTTAGATAAAATGTACTGTTGGCATCATATATTAAATCGTTTTAAAGTGTACATACACTCTCAAGTAAAATTTAAGCGTTTTTGATAGGTGTATTTACGTGTTTTATATAGAAAAAATTACTTTAAAATATTTCAAAGAATATCTATCTTTTTCTTCAACTCTGTACCAGAAAGCTAACAAATAAATAACATGTATCGTTGACAAAAATATGACAAAAACACTATTTGTGAATATAAAAGAAGTATCTTTGGTAATACTACTACATGAAATTAAGAAATGGGTTACCAAATGTTCACCTTGCCAACCAACCACCAATAAGAGTGGAGAGTTTTGGTCCCAGGGCTTTGTACAGCATACCCCCCAGAAACATGGACGCTCCCTGGCCCATCGCCGCTAAAGACATGATCCACGTACTCTCCGCATAATTCAGAGTTTCATCTACTTTATGTTTTTTCATGTAGGATGTCATATACGGTGTCATGTTTCCTAAAAAAGACAACGCAGACCAAAAAGTAGTAAAAAAAAAAGTTCATATTTCCCCAACTTGAACGCCAATCTGATGTTATCTGGTGAATTTAAGATTAAATGTGGCAGGAACATGTCCGAACTTAATTATTATATTTGTAGGTCATGATCCAAGACTTAGTGTAGACAGATGAAGTGAAATGATTCTCGCGCAGAAATACGTGCGAATTTAATCATTAGGGGGAAAAAAGAGAGATTTAAGGATTTTAAAGCGGTACATCTCTGAAATGAAGAAATGCCGTGGATCACCATTCCCATCTCTTACATGTAGGAACACAGAGCCCTAAACATCTGAAGAAAGAGGACTTGTAGATTAAGGAAAGTACACTCAGTGTAATCATACTTTTTACCCCCACCCCGTCCAGAAGAAATAGGTTTTTAGAATATTTCTCCGTGGTTTGACAGAGCATTTTCGAGTCCGACACTTATTTCACTTTGTATGGATCCCGGTAAAATGCCTGGATATATATATATATATATATAGTACGTACATGCGTAGTCATAACAATCGAGTCGTTTGGTGTTAGTTAGTAACTTATGAAACAAATTCATTTTGCATGAACCAAGTAAGAATAGTTTAAATGCATAATATTTATTTAACTTTGATGTTTTCTACAAATTGATGAAATGCTGATTAGCGACGTTACACTCGCATTTTATGATTACATGATTGTATTGTCAGTATTTAACACAGTGACATACGATAAGTGTAAACTTTCTTTCTCAACAGCATTCGAACGTTACATATATGTGTGCGTGATAGCAATGCATACTGGTACATTCAGAAACTGATGACTGCTCACGACAGATTCCCATAGTATGTGAATTTAATATTGATCGTTTCACAAGTATGTACTTATCGCTGTTTACATTCCTGTACAGTGTATGTAGTGGTACGGGAAAGAACTAAACTGACCTAGATATTTATTGTATATCAACAAGTTCATGTACATACCAAACGTATATATAGTTCCCAGGGTCAGGTGAATGAGAACTCCTCCCAATACCACGGAGTAGCCCCTCCATCTTCTGTTGACACATGTCATTTCACTACACAGGATTCCGTGTTTGATGAACTGTCATAAGGTTAACATTCGCTTAGATATCTCACGTGACAGATAAAAGTGGTATAGTATAATTATGAATCGGTTTGAAAGCGCACTAGTGCTTAAACAAACAATAAACGCAAATATGTGGTTCATTCTCCTACGACCCTCTTGAAACAAGAGTAGGTTATAAAATCCTTTTAAATTTAGAAATAAGAAAGAGCTACAACTTACACTTGTGATGCAAAGCTTTAATTTTTTTTTCTGAATAAGAACTCAATGTAACGCTCATTGATATGCAATATTTTATTTCGAAGTAGGTAAGAATAAATATTTTCATTTAAAATGATCAGAAATTTGAGATACAAATTAGTAATTACAAGTCGGATCAACAGAAATGGCACTTTATGGATAACTGCTAGGGTGGTGTTCATGCAGTTTGACACAAGAAAACACAACTAATAGTTGAGGAATTGGAATGGTCATTTATTTAACAAATAAATGACAAAGTATTATGCAAATAAAACATATAAAACAGTAAAAATACAACAAACTAAAAGTGCAAAACCATAATTCAATAGAGGGAGTTGTGGCTTGTTAAACATTCCAAAAATGCCACATCCCTGAAAATAGAATATAAAAAAGTCATACACATAGTATTTAGACTAGAATAAATCAAAGTTATGGGACAAGATCATTTGGCAAATTGTATATACAAAAAAGTGTCAAAGATGGGGTATCTTCCGCCACCTATCAAACTTGTGGCTTCTACAGTTTGATATGCCCCATCCATATTTAATTCCATTTGTTTATAAGTGTAAAGTTTGTGAGCCAATGCTTACTACTTACTTCTGAATACTTCACAGGGTTAATTAATTAATATTATAATAAATACTATATAATTTATGTATTAATGATTTGTGACCTTATATACTAATCATTTCATTACCATCATCATCATTTTAACCTATACAGCATAGTAAATTACAGTCCTCTGGAATTTACTGTGTTAAGTTTATTCACGAAGTCGTTCATTCATGGTTCGGGAGTGTGAAGGGTCAAAAGTGTTTGTGTCCGAATGGATATTTTAGTGTGGGAAGTGTGTGAGTGGTTTTACTAGTTTGGAACTAAATAAGCATGTTTGGTGCAAAACACCCTTAATAAATCACTCCATCCTAATACAATCAGGAGGAAGGATGAGTTTATCTCCTTATCCGTAAAGTCATTTCATTTAATAATGAAGACAACTTAAATCTGTCTAATATTCGGTCACCTTCTTGTTGTTATTATCTTCATCTTGTAAAGTAATTGAAATTCAATCTTACTTGAACTTATTGATAGAAAAAGGCGCTAATTATCACTTGCAACAAAAATTACGTCATAATTAAGATTGCTTGAATTCTTTTAAACAGTTGTAAGAAAGTTTTATCGATTTTCCTGGATATTTACCCATTTAACTGATGATTTGTT
>PRKT01000287.1:532373-549371 GCA_003671525.1 Saccostrea glomerata
TTAGGTTAAAGTTCAAAAAGGGTCAAAGATCATCGCATGCCACACTAGACGAATTTCATATTGTGAAGTTATCTCCCCTTGTCGATGTGACATTCAGTTACTGCCAATACTGGTGCGGATCCAGAATTTTTTTTCGGGAATAGGGAGGGGGTTCACATCTCAGTCAAAAAATTCATGCCTAGAGCAAGCAGGAGAAAAAAAACTCATAAACTGAAAACAAATAAACAAAATAAAAACAATGATAGAGGGGGTCAATGTTTTCTAAGTTAGGGGGAAGATGTCCAAAGTCATTTTTATTTGCTTCAGTATATAGTCTTGTTTAAATAACAAAGCAAATTCCAGGGGGGGGGGGGGGGGGTCCAATCTCCCTGCCCACTCCTTATCCCTGAAATAACAATCTATTTTGTGATTCCAATTAAATAGTATATTTTTTTCCATTTGACTAATTAATATGTACATATTTTGTTTCTTGTGTTTATATTATGTCTGTCTATTTGTCTGCAGAAATTATAACCTTGCTCATAAGTTTTAAGTTGGATGGGCTATACAAATGGCTTCCACATTTTATAGGTTTATTTCTTGTGACAATTAAGACCTTTAATTTGGGCACCATTAATTTTAACCTCTGATCACTTGACCTAGAATACACATTTTTACAAGAAAATACCCAACTTTAAACTTGGCCTAAATTTTGATCAGTAGGTGCTAGGGCTTTCATGCTTAACATGTGTATTCATTGTGAACTATCAACAGGTCTAAATATGTTTGACCTTGACCCTAGAGTTTGAACCACTTAAAAAATTAACCTTGGCAATTAACTTTTGAACAGGAAGTACTAGGGATTACTTATTTCACATGTGCATTCCTTGTGACAAGACTGATACCAACAATTTGAACCCTTTGACCTTGACCTTTGAGTTTGACATATATTTGAGAAACTTCAACCTTCGCCATAGGCTTGGACCATACAGGGACATCAGTGTTTCACAAACACATCTTGTCTTCATTATTATTTGGTGGTGTCTCCATATGAGGGAAAAATTCCCGAGAGAGATGTATTCACAACAAACAAACAAATTACTAAGAAAATATAAAACATGAATATGTTGGTAATGCATATCTCTGCATGAAAAAAAAACAGCTTTTCAAATACTGCAACCATATTGTAACCCTTTCAAAACACTCATTTGAGCTTTTCTGGTTTCCTTATCATATAACGTCTGTTGTGACATGTCGTCCATCTGTTTGTCTGAAAACTTTTTACATTTTTAACTTCTCTAGAACCACTGGTCCAATTTTACCCATGCAATTCATATAGAAATATGTACATTTGTATGTCAGACTGTCCTTCTGTCTGAATAAAATGAACCTTGGTCATCACGGTCATATCTACTGAATGAGAAGAGACAAGGCATTCATATTAAACTTATGTACTAGTATTTACCTGTGAGAATGGCATGGTTTTTTTTTTACATATGACCTAGAAGTTTGACCTACTTGCAAAAAAAATAAATTGTTATAAATTCATCATTTTGAAAGAGAAAAGTTAGGGCATTCATATCATAATGCATGTATATTATTACCTGTGATAAGATCTTTCCAAATGAATCATGACTTTTACTCTGTGACCTTGACCTTGAAGCCTAACCTACTTTTCAAAAATGTTGCATTTGCTTATAACTTTTGATTGAGATGAGATATGACTCTCACATTTGACATGTACATTAATTACTCATAAAAATTCAAGGTGTTTCCCAGCATGCGATGTTTTTTTTCTCTTTAACGTTGATGTTTTACATAATTTTCAAAATATTTAACTCTCCTAAAAGATGATTAGGCTTCTGAGTAACATTAAGGAGGACTTCAGGAAAGACAGGACTTTTTGCACAAAAAACGTCATTTTTCCACCCCCATTTGACCCCCCGGGGAAAAATCAAAATTACGAAACCTTACTGCACATCTACATGACACCACCAACCATCTCCCAAAAGATGATTAGGCTACTGTGTAAAATGTAGGAGAAGTTCAGGGAAGACGGGGCTTTTTGCATAAAAAACGTCATTTTTCGACCCCCATTTGACCCCCCGGGGCAAAATCAAAATTCCGAAACCTTACTGCACATCTACATGACACCACCAACCATCTCCCAAAAGATGATTAGGCTACTGTGTAAAATGTAAGAGGAGTTCAGGGAAGACGGGGCTTTTTGCATAAAAAACGTCATTTTTCGACCCCCATTTGACCCCCCGGGGCAAAATCAAAATTCCGAAACCTTACTGCACATCTACATGACACCACCAACCATCTCCCAAAAGATGATTAGGCTACTGTGTAAAATGTAAGAGGAGTTCAGGGAAGACGGGGCTTTTTGCATAAAAAACGTCATTTTTCGACCCCCATTTGACCCCCCGGGGCAAAATCAAAATTCCGAAACCTTACTGCACATCTACATGACACCACCAACCATCTCCCAAAAGATGATTAGGCTACTGTGTAAAATGTAAGAGGAGTTCAGGGAAGACGGGGCTTTTTGCATAAAAAACGTCATTTTTCGACCCCCATTTGACCCCCCGGGGCAAAATCAAAATTCCGAAACCTTACTGCACATCTACATGACACCACCAACCATCTCCCAAAAGATGATTAAGCTACTGTGTAAAATGTAAGAGGAGTTCAGGGAAGAAAAGTGTGACAGACGGACGGACGGACGGACGGACATGAGTAACAACAATATACCCGAACTTTCTTTAGGAAGTGCGGGTATAATTAGTTCTTACAAAGTTGATTCGGAGACATTACAATCAGAACTTGCTGAATTTTTCAAATTTTATTGCTTTCTGACTCTATTTTACAGATATGTCTATTGTTTTTGTTTATCTCATCATAATAAATTTTTAGACAGTAATTCCACGGATTTTTGGATCAACCCTCGTACTGCATGCATGCAGTCTTTACTTTTTTTACTATTTTTTCATGGAACAGATGATTTCATGTGATTCATCGTTTCAACATGACCGTGTATCACATTTTCTGCATTTCTACACTACTGGATCAGTCCATTTATATTCTACGGACGGGCCTTTTTCCATAAAGGGTGAATCACTTTTTTCGCGCCAAATGTCACTGGTAAGCAATCGTCGGACCTTCTCGTTGGATTGTTCTATTGTATGAATGGATGTGATACGTTTGTCCCTTTAATCTCCTTCTTACTTCAAAGATTTTATTTACAAGTTTTACCCTTTCCACTTTGACATCAATCTAGACGTCAAATAATTGCTTCAGAAAAAAGAGTCAAATTGATCATGAAACGAGCACATGCATAACCAAGCTATTAGGATATTCTTTGTTTTCATGGAAATACGTTATATATTTATGTTATGATAATATATTTTTTTCTCTTTTTCTGTTTAGCATAAGAACAAGTAAGCACCCACTTACCAAAATGAATTAGTGTGAGTGAGAGCAAATGGCATGTAAAAAAGAAATACTTTATATTGTACTCATATGCCTGTAATAAGATGAAAAAATAAATAAAAGTTGTATTCTTCCTGATCCCCAAGTAAAGGTGATTCGTCCGGATCCGTCATAATACGTTATATCGCGACTACCAATGAGTACCTCGCAGTTATCTAACTTACTACCGCTCTTTTGCGGGGGAGTTGAAAAAAGTCTACATTTCTGGGGGCAAATGACATTGTTTACAGTAGTGACAATCGAATGATTCGAACAATCTAATGCCGAAATCACGATGTTTTGCCAGATATTGAACTCCAAATAGTAGATTGTCAAATAAGGAAAGTTTAGAATATTTTATATGATAAAAAATGTGACGATTTTCAATGAAAATTTAACGAGAAGAGTTCACTTAATCAAAATATCGTTAAGAATGTGACAATTTAGGATCGGCTCCTCTCAAAAATATTTTAGGCTGGTTCAGCGATTGTTTAGCAAGGTATTCCACCAGGATTTTTTACTTATCTGTCCTTATAAATGCTACAATGATCGATCTTGCATTGTATTGAAATGCACATTGCCCCCAGCCAACAGACGATTCCTACCTCCTTCGCGAAAGAGTTCCGCTAAGTTAAGTAATCGCGATATCAAGTATTGGTATTGTCTCAGCAGGTTCTGGCACTGTCTGGTATGCCTTTTCAGGTCCTTCCCTTGTGATGTTAGCGGTTAGCGGGCTTTTATATATATATATATATATATATATATATATATATATATTTCTTTTATATACCAAACATTATTTAATCGGCGTAAAATTAGAAAATATTTATACCTGTAGCTAGCATACACAAGAAAGTCTTTAGAAACTTTTTGATATTTTTTTCTTAATATATTGAACTTCTGATAATTGTTATAAATGTATACTACATACTTTGATAATAAATTTGAAATAAGAATATCAATCATTATTATGCTTCCTGTCAGTTTGTCTCTATATATTTCCATTTCTAATTTCTTTCTCTGTGATAACTCTTTGAAAGTTGTCGGAGCTTATTTTTTGATAATTCTGCCGGAATGTAAATTAGGCAGGTCGATAGGTCAGGAGCTAAGGAGGCTTAATACCCATGCAAATCTCGTGCGCATCTGTATCTGTGTCTGACGTCAAGGAGGCCAAATATGCATGAAAATCTCGTGCGGCTTCCTTTGTGTTTTACTTCAGCGGGCGAGGACTATTGAAATTGGCACGGAAGTCCTCGTGTGATTTAAGTCTATGTCTACATTTTTAAAGTCTAAATCTACAATTTTGTTTCACAATGAAATGGAAATATAAGGAATCACTGTCTAGTTTTGAGAGTATGCCAGGGACATCAACAATAGTGGGAAACATGGGATAATTTTTGCATAACGGGCTTCGCCCGTTATGCAAATTATCCCATGTTTCCCACTATTGTTGATGCCCTGGCATACTCTCAAAACTAGACAGTGATTCCTTAAATAACCCATACCCTACTATTCACGCATAGTTGTCTAAGGATTTATATAGCGTAAACATACTATGCCGAAATAGTACACGGCTTTATTTATTGAATAAAATTCTACAATGCACAAGCCGGGGATCGAACTCACGATCATGAGATTGTCAGTAGGATGCTTTATCGATTACGCCACAGAGACGATCACTGATTGTTTGAATTTTATTAAATATATAATCTTAATTTATACAATTGACACAAGAAGGAGAAAATAGAAAAATATTATTTGAAAACAGTTATATTTTTCTAAGAAACCTTAGATTAATGTGTACAACAAAGTTTCAAACTAATTAAATACAGATCGTTAGATGAACTGATTTCATAGGGTCATTAAAACGCTTTTTTATATGACGCTTGATTGAAGGATGTAAAAGAAAATTATCAATGAGAATCGACGTCTGCAAACAAAAAAGTCTTACTAACAAAACAGAAAATAAAGATGAGTTGCTTTGGGACAGAAAATCCCGACTTATTTAGAGAAAATACTAGTAACCAAAATAACTAAGCATGCAAACAATTTTAGCATGAAGATTTTGAATGAGTTTTTTCAAGTGCGCTGTGTAAGCACCGATATTTTCAGGAAAAAGTCAAATAGATTGCCTCATACATAATTACAACAGTCAGCATAATAATAACAATGGTGTTGCATTATGCATGTACTATGCCTAAATAGTAGGCAGGGTTTGACACATAGTGCACTCGCCTCCGGCTCGTGCACCATGTGTCAAACCCTGCCTACTATTTAGGCATAGTACATGCATAATGCAACACTATTATATAAATATACGATTACAATATATGTGGTGTCTTTTTTAAAAATGACAAACTGATAACATAACAGATATCCTCTCTTCAAACTCAAAAAGTGCGTAACTTTTGATTGACAGATATGGTTTAAATAATTTACTTCATTAACATACCTGTATATTTGATTTTGCCACCGTCAACAAAGTCAATCAATGTGTTCAGCTAAATTGCTATAATATTCTCTAATTTTAGAGAACAGAAAAAGATGTAGGTCTAAGCCTCATTCATTTACATAACCTTTTAGTTTGACAGCATTATGACAGACACCAGCCCTGCTAAAATAGGTTTGAAAATTTAACTGTAATAAGAATATAAATATAGGAAATAGATAAATACCGCTCTCTCTGTCGAACACACACAAACTACACTTAGATTAAACGCAAAGTAATTTCATAGTAAGTAAAGTAATCGGCTGTTATATCTGTGTTCCAACTACATGTACTCCTAAAAAGTGCATTCTTGTGTGGAATATCCTAAAGCATCCCTCTACACAGAGTCCGACCCTGCAGTCCTCACACCACCACTGATTTCTTGTCTTCCTAAATCCACCTCCATGTCCCGCACAAACGGCACATCTCTTACGCTTACCATCTGGTCATTTGGACGGAAAGTCCCTCTCAGACAATCTTGCCAAGGTTCTATGCTGGACTGATATTAAACGTAACTGTCTGTTCCTGCTACCCTGTCGAAACCATCCAATTAGTTCTTGGCAAAGCTGCTGGTGATACTTCAAATGATCCATTTTGTGTTGTACAATGAAGAAATCTCGGAAGCAAATATAGGCATTTACTATAAAGATATTAAGATAATTTAAAAATCATTTCGACTTACATTCCGAACAGATTAAATCAAATATGTTTTCATATACATATAAGTGTAACTCAAAGCATATAAGACCGCGGAATATCAACTGGCAAGATTGGAGATATGCAGCTTACGTAATGGGCGGGTACAATTCGACGCGGACGGCCGAGAAAACATTGGATTAAAATTCTAGTTGAAATTCATTTTCAATCCACTTGAGCTGTTTTCAAAAGCAAAGGGTGAATGCATGATCCAAAAGACAAATAATTTCAATTCCCAATTACATATTACTTAAAATTTATATTGCAATGAGGTTATAACCTATAATATAATCTCAAAGGCACTGGTAAAAGTCATAGAGGACATAATTTTTTTTCTGGAGGCGGCCATTTGATTCTAGAGCTGAGGGGGGTCAAAGATTGTCGAGTCAGATCATGCTTTGTACCAATTAATTTTTTAAGATGAAATGTGCATTTTAGTTTTTTCTTCAATGAAAAATGTTTGACAACTTTCTTATCTATTTCAAAGTCGTTAACACCCACCAACTCACACATACATGCAGAAATCATATATTTTCCCCTTTATATACCTGGGGTATTCCTGATAAACGATGGACAGAAAATTCTGATATATATATCTTCAAACTATACCAAAATTGAAATGATTTGTCTTCTTGGTCAATCAGTAATGATGTGCTTTCTAGCGTAGTTGAGATGGATTGTAAATGAATATCAAACTAGAATTTTATTTAAATGTTTTCTCGGCCGTTTGGGCCGCGTCGAATTCCCCGCCCATTTCATTGTCTATCACTACATGTTTTGATTGTAACAGATAGAAATGACGTAAGCTGCATATTTCTATTTTTGCCAGTTAATGTTCCATAGTCTTACCCTGCTGCGGTTACAAGAGAGTGAAATAGAAGTTTTCTCCTCATCTTTAAACTCTTGAACTGTGGTTCAAATTGAAGAAATAGTTAAGCTCCGAGATAAACCCCTACCATCGTAAGATTGTAGGTATCTATTAAGTGAGAGATTCCATCAGCATCGAAAGCATTTTTTTTTTTTAAATATCCAAGTATGAAACAGATGTGTCAGACTCTGTGGTATCTTTTATCTCAAGCTCACCAGGATATATCGTATCGACGTAGGAATGGAAGTTACCATTGTAAATTGACAATACGTCGTGGATATATCTAAATGTCGAGTTGAAAGCCACAGCAAGTGTTTTCTTCTTTTCATGCATAAGATTTAGCACACATTCTGCTTCATATGAATATAAAAATAGGTCTGCTAATAACGGAGCGCAATTGGTACCCATGGGAATTCCAATGGATTGGTGAAATACCTGGTATCCAAAAAAACCACATAGATATTGTCAATCAGAAACTCAAGCATCTCTTTGATGTCAACTTCAGAGTACTTGTGTGTGCAACCAGAATGTGTTTTGCAAATGACCAATGACCAGGGAAGTAAATCTACGAATTACATTTTAATCGAAAAGCAGCTGTCACTAGTATCAAAAAGCCTTGACTTTTATTTATCGTGGCGAATGGTTGTGTATAAAGTTTAAATGTCGTAAGTTTTTAAGCTGTTGATTTTGGTAAAATCTTGTGATTTTAAATTGTCCAAAAGTTCTTTGGAATTTTTGAGTAATCATATCTGATTCACATCTACCTTATGTAAATCAACATTTACATTATATTCGCACAAAACTTTACCTTGTATCTTTGAAACTTTTCAATATTTTTCTTGAAAAGGCCAAGGAAAGTTCGATTTTTGATTCCTCGACACCACAATATAGGTCGGATCTGGGAAAATGTATAATTTATTGCAAATCAAAGGCTTTTAAAACCCGCACGTTTTGCGGAAGAAAATGCAGCTAAAAATCCGTCTTTTCCTTAAACTTCAATATACCAATAAAGGAATTGACGCGCTTAATATAAGTAATATTCTTAATCACAAAAGGGTCAAGTCTTGTATCCCACTATATATCAAGTTAAAGACTACACCTTGTACTTCCTACAAATATACATCGACCGTTGCTTCAAAACTTTTCAATAACAATAAAACTTTACATGAATTTACTACACTTCGAGGACCGTGATTCAATGTATAGTGGATCCTAGCTCTTTAATCATGCCCGACCTTGATTTCCAAGAAGAAACAGGAACCGTCCATTGAATGTATGCTGAATGCTGGCATGTAAATTTACGATACAGGGTTACAGTAGTGGCGGTGAGCAAAACGAACGTTTGGTAGACGGCTCCGTAGAGACTGGTAATATTGGTGTAGTACCCACTTTTAACTTATCAAAAGTATGTTTCTAAAAAAAATTCTACTTTTGTAAGTTATAATTGATATTTGTCGTTTGTGGGACATAATTTATGGAGAGTTCCGTGTTCGAATAGTGCACGTGATCGTAAATTCTTCATTATCATCATCATCGGAATCGAATACGTCTGAATCCAGGTCACAAGTTATGTTTGAATGATGCGTCATACTTTACTCTGTTTATATTAACGCTAGTACTCACCCCTAACCTGACGTAACAATTCATTGTCAACGAAATTTTATTGATTGTATGTTGTTTAACTTCCCTCTCAAGAATATTTCACTCATATGGAGACGCCACCACTTGCCGGTGGAAGGCTACTGTGGTATTAGAACCTGTGACGTAAGGATTGACTCCTTACTTTGCGACTCTTGAGCTGACGCCCTACCCACTGCGCCGCGCGGGCGACTGTCATGAAAGAAATATGACGTCACATTAAGACCAGTACATATACAACCAGAAGTCTCTGATGAGAATGTAGCTCTACTGGTCTGTACATTTGTAAAATGATAAGTAGCACTTGGATTTGACTTTTCCATAGGCAGAAATAAATAGAATTGTGTATCTTTGTGTAGTCACGTCCTAAAGTGGGATCCGAACCCGCGACGTAAGGATCGACTCCTTACTTTGCGACTCTAGAGCAGTCGCCCTACCCACTGCGCCGCGCGGGCGACTGTCAGCGAAAGAAATATGACGCCACATTAAGACCAGTACATATACAACCAGAAGTCTCTGATGTGAATGTAGCTCTACTGGTCTGTACATGTGTAAAATGAAAAGTAGCACTTGGATTTGACTTTTCCATAGGCAGAAATAAGTAGAATTGTGTATCTTTGTGTAGTCTACTTATGTGCCTATTAATATTGAAATCAGACAAAAACTGTAGGAGGAGTAGCGTTTTAAAGGGATTTAACAGAAATTTTTTTAGTAACCATGGTATCACTGTTGATTCAAATTTAAAAAACCGATGCACTAAATTACGTATCTTACTGAAGTTTACTTGATCTCTGACCAATAGAGCTAAAAATGAAGACCTATACTTGTGTCAAAATAATGAAATATAGATACATGACTGTCTTTGATTACACACACCAATAGAGCTAAAAATGAAAACCTATACTTGTGTCAAAATAATGAAATATAGATATGACTGTCTTTGATTACACATATGAAAAAAGGTAAATAAAAGAAAAACTAAAACATTTATTGGAAAGCGACATTTTTCTCAGTTTGCTGTTGACACGGTAAACGACATTTATGTTGCTTTGGTGTCGAAAGGGTTAAACAACATATAGTTTGTTAGTCCATTAAAATATAACATCGATCATAATGTCAAGGACCCTTCCCTTTAGACAGATACGTCAAGGTGGTTTAATGCGGATGAGTCAGGATGTCCACTTTGTCCCAAAGCGGAAAAGTCTTGGCACCATGTATTATTACTTAATAGCATATTAGTCTTTATTATAGATTTAAATACCTTCATTCCCCCGTGTGGATTTCCTCGATGATACTTGGTTCTTTTACCGAAGAGGGATTCATCAATTTCAACCGTGCCAGACAGCTTCTTTAACCTTGTATATCTGTAGAAATGCTCTTTAAAGACTTCTCTCACGAAGGAACTCCAGTTTACAGCTGTTGTACCATATGCTATGCCTACAAATCTGGAGCATTGCAGGAAGGTTAGCTTGTCCAAGTAACTTTTGATGAAAAGCATGCAATCTGGGATGGTCAGTGTTGAGCCCTCAAAGAAAGAATTCACCCTCACTGCCTTCTGGTGATTCCGGTTCTTGGTACAGCGCAAAATCTCCCCTCCAGTTCGGGCTGCTGACTCTCTCAATACCATATTACCATTGCATTTCTCCCCTTCAGAGCTCCTGCTGCCATTTTTTTTTCTTTGAAGTACGTGGAAGTTGCGTAACAAGGAGGCCATTTTTTCTGCACCATTCATTGACTTGGGCCTCATCACTCATGAACAGCCTGAAGAAGTTCCTTTGATTCTCTAAAGGTGAAGTCTAGGATATTATTCTGCGAAGCTCGGAAGCTTCCAGCAATTTTTTTCTCTCTCTCTTTTAGTGTGTGAAGAACTCATTTTTTGGGGGGGACTACTGGGTATGGGTTTATATAGGGATAGTAACAAGCATGGTCTCTAAAAACTCAAGATTTTCATGCAGAGTAAATTTATAACATTTATTTCATTAGATGTTTCCGAAAAAAAGACTTGCCAATTTCCTAATAAGGCAGTTAGGAGAATTAGAGATCGTACACATTTTTCCCAATCAATTTCTGTTTATTTGCTATCAATATAATTCCAAGAATATGACTAGAAATCTGCACAATTTATATAAAAATACCCAAATTGTTGTTATTTAAACAAAGATTGCTGTATATTGTGTGCAGAAAGAACGTTTAATAGTCAGCTTTTGCATCTTTTCATAGAGGTAGTATCGCCAATTACTATGTTTACAAATAGTTCTCACAATTCATTGATTTTATTGGTAAACCTTAATCACGTGGTATGAAAAAATTCCCTAATTGGTAAAGCCACGCCTCACAAATCTTCAATATTCCCACGAACTTATTTTTGCCGATTAGGCGATTTTGCTGACATTGCGAAATGGAGTTCTCGTGAAATTGGTGAAAAGAGTGAGTGCCTCACCAACAAAATAGTTTCCAATTCACCGATTTTTTTTTACCAAGTCTTTAATATCAAAATTCAAAATTATCTACATTGATTCATAAATTTTTTTACACTGTACAACAATAATACCGGTATACGAATACGTTATATATTACAAACTGCAAATAATACTTTTAATGCAAAACAAGTATTTAATTACAGTTCTATTGACTACTGTAAATAAAAATATTCTCTTCTCTTAACAATGAGATATCCCTCTGTTTTGATAATTTATAGTAAAATGGACATGCTCTTCATTTATATTGAATAATGTCAACGCATGCTTGCCTGTTTGTCAAAATACTACAGGTATGAAACAGGTGAAACAGATGTGAGGGTTGTGAAATTTACGGTATCCCCTTTCCTCCAGGATGTGTAAAATGCATGACAAAAGATTGATTGATTGTATACTGTTTAACTTCCCTCTCAAGAATAATACACTGATATGGAGACGTCACCATTGCTGGTGAAGGGCTGCAAATTTAGGCCTATGTTCGGCACTAACGGCCTTTGAGCAGGGAGGGATCTTTATCGTGCCACACCTGCTGTGACACGGGGCCTCGGTTTATACGGTCTCATCCGAAGGACCGCCCCATTCAGTCGCCTTTTACGACAAGCAAGGGGGTACTGAGGACCTATTCTAACCCGGATCCCCACGGGGATATAGCAAAAGAAAGTAATATGACAAAAGAAAGTAATACCACAATTTCATTTAATACGGAATAAGCAGCTTCTCTCTCATACACATCCTTAATCTGGGTCAATATTTTAATATATTATTTTTATCATTTATTCCAAGCTCTCTGATTGGCTCAAACTTGATCACATGATTAAGTATATACCAGCATAAAGACCTGAGTTACTATTTATAGAATCTGAAATGCATATCGACTCTTAAAATGGAGATTATTTTCTTTAAAAGAAAAAAAGTACTGGTTTCAGCTAATACAGTGTATGACTAAATGTTTCTGAAAAAAATATACTTCATCTTGTATTAATATTTTTTAATGTTCTGTAATTGATGAGACGTAACAATACCTTGAATTAGGATCTACTTTATATTTGAACTTGTGACACGATAGCGGTGTTTTTCTTTGAAGTTTACTGTTCTGTATTGTCGCATATCTGCGGTGTTTTCTTTGATCTTTCTGTGGTGATATATCCCATATCACATATGCGATAATGAGGATATGGAGATAACGAACAGTATTCAATCTCAAAGTCCATAAAACAATACAAAATAAGAGTAGAGCAAACACGGACCTCCGAAACATCAGAGGTGGGATCAGGTGCCATGGAGGAGTGAGCATCTCCTGCCGACCGGTCATACCTGCCGTGCGATAATACTTTCCACGCCCACTCGATTACGTCTACCCCGTTAAATTGTTAAAACTAATCTGACCGAATTTTACGTTTCCGTGGAAATATATATACTGCGGATGCGTACTCCCCGTCGGGGCCTCATCTACAACTCTGGCGGAAGTTTGGATGCTGCAAAGTTATAAAGTGGGCGGAGCTATTTTTGATTGATCGTGTCACAAATCACTTAGAGAATTCGACAGGTTCTGTATCGCAGATACAAAATTGGGGGTAGAGGCTCGTGCTTCGCACTCGTCTCCACCCCCAAATTTGTATCTACGATACAGAACCCGTCGAGTTCTCTAAATAATACATATTGGGTATGTTTGTCAAAAATTGATACAAAACATAATCAAATAAATGTTGTATTTTGAATAAGTAAATCATCTAAATTACTCCATCGATTAAAGAAACACAATTACATTAAACTGTTTCTTTAACTTTAAGTATTTTGATCTCTAGTCTCTGAGTGTCAAAGAGGGGAAACTTGTGCCTTGTTCCCATAATTTTCTTATTGTGTTTTGTCAACCAATGTAAAAATAATATAACAAAAGTAGCCCTTTAATTCGGTCAATTTATAGATATATCGACTTAACAGAAAAGCATATCGACCTGTGAAGTCGGTATATCTATGGATCGACCTCATCCAAGGGCTATATTTAATATAACGGAATTAGCAGCTTCTCTCTCACACACACATACATACAAATATCCTCAATCAGGTTGTTTTTCCAGGGTCAGTATTTTAATATTTAATGGAATAAGCAGCTTCTCTCTCTACCTCTCCCTCTCATCTAGGACGGAATAAGCAGCTTTTGTCTCTCCACACACACATGTTTTTGATCTCCCAGGACAACGTTAGTATATCTTAATGTTTACGGAATGAGCAGCTTTTATCACCGTTTACAACGGGTTACGCGGGGGAGTCGCTAAAAAGTATGGGGGAGTCGTTTTCAACGTATGGGGGAGTAGATTTTTACTGCTTCGGAGTCCGAGGAGACGTGGGTCACGTCTTTTTTCGGTATATATATGATGTATTTACAAAAAACAAATATCCCACGGAAGATGGCAATAGTTAACCTTTATCTCGGTCATATGTCCGGCTATCATATACGTCTAGTTTTCTCAAACACTTCGAAACTATTTGACAGTGCAGTTTTCATATTTACGTTGATCGGATGGGAAAAACATGCATGATTTGCACAATCTACGGATTCTGACATTTAAAACAGCGAGAGAAAACGTTTATCTTTTAAATGCAACAACTTAAACTTAACTAGACTTTATAAAAATTAATAATTTAGACATTTTCTCTTCAGACAGTAACGTTTACGAAGGGGGGAGTCGTTTATGGGAAAGCACATCGCAGGGGGAGTCGCAAAATAAAGTCAAATGCATATACTTGGTGTTGTTTTTATCTCTTTTATACAGCCAATACCTTTTTTATTTACTCGTAGATATCTATAAATCTATGTTTGGTTATTTACTTTATAATCTGAAGTTACGAAAAGAGAGTTTTTCTGTGGCTTTATCAGTTCCAGAAAACAATCAGCAGTTTAGATTACATGAACAACTGGATTATATATCATCGGAGCACATGTGCTTAGGGACAGGACCCTCCCCCTCATTATGTAATGTTCGTACATGTATATCACAAAAATTCAATTCACGAATTCAGAACCCTCACTTCCAATATGAAAGCCTCTCCATAGAAAAAATCAACCAGATTTATATTATGAAAAATTTCTTGATAATATTAATATCAACCAATTTTTTAATTAGAAAAAGGCAGATCTCTGACGTGTCTTCACGCCCTTTGACGTTTTCTTTGGAAAGGGTGTTAAATTTAACTGGTATATTCTCATGATTAGGTTCACAATTTATTATTTATTTATCATATATAGTGACACGTCTTCAGACACAAACGAATTAGTATATCAATTGAGAATATTTTGGATAATACATAGGTAAATGTACAGAATGAATGCTGAAGAAGGGACTGGATTGCATATTACCTAAAGCGCTGGAAATGTATGTCTATGATAAATCAAATGAGAAGTGTCAATGTAGAAATAATTAAGGCCACACCAATTCAATATCTTGGTCGACGGACCCGCGCGCACGCAATTTATGACTTTCCAAAAAATAATATTAAAAAAAAATTCCCGCATCCGGAATTTTTTGTTCCGTTTTCCGCATCATATTAGACTCTTACTTTAGTTTTTCTATTCCAAGTCACGCTTGCGTTTTAAATCAAGCCTTTCAAAAACGCACATGTTTATTCCTGAATTACATCGATCGTATCACAAATCTTTGGCGCGTGATTGTCAGTTCAGACACTAGTAAGTAGCTAGCATAGAAATATTTCAAGAATGTCTGTGCTTGTCGTAAAAATTAGCGATCGGGAAGGAGCAGTTGTTATGAAAAACACTGTAACAAATTTTACAGGCGGAACGTTCTTTGAACTGTTTGAAAAATGTGTTCATTCGAAAGACATTACCCTGTCCACTAGATGATTCGATCGTAGAAATACGTTTACGTGAAAATCAACAAGCCCAATTCATTCTTGCAGACAATGCAGATATGGATGTTTCAGAAATAACTACTACACTTTCATGTAAGTTCGTACAATTTATCATTACTCAAAAACTTGCATTAACAAGTTCTACATCATGCCATGATCCTTGCACTGCACCATGTAGAGGCACTAAAAACGCATTTGCTTTACTAATGCACAATAGCACAAATATCATACTTCCACCTAAACCAAAACCTGAGGGAGACAAAAATTTAACTGGTCCTCAAAGAATTCAATGTGATATAATCGATTGGATGGCATCAAAAGGGTATGGGTGGACACAAAGTTCTAGTGAAACGGCTGAATTTGTTGTCAAGACATTGAGAAATTCTTTATGGTACATAGATCATGCTCATGAAAAACTCAAAGAAAGTGGTTGCCCAGTACCGAAATGCTTCAGTTCCTTTCATGGATACAATGAATTTAAGAAATTGCATCATAAAGTGCCACAGATAAAATCTGAGAAACTTAATGAACTTCTTATGGATTTGACCAAAGCATTATCATTTCCTTCGATGTCCTCGTCTAGAAACAAAAAGCTTTCTTCTGATTTGGAATCACTTCTTGCCACTTTAAGTAAAATTAATGATAATAAAATTAATTCAAAGAAAAAATATCATCATGATTAATCCTCACCAAAATCTGCTTTACATGTATTTGTGTAATTTGCACGTTTCGGTGCCAAACCATTAACCAAGACGAATTTAATTTTAAGACAAGGCTTCAATACAAATATAAAACTAGACTAGACAAAGATAGTGCTCGTCATAAGAATTATTCACACAAATCTAATTCTCCTTCATGCTCAGTTGAGTCGGACACATCCTTAAAATATATACCAGGGAATTCGCAAAATGATTGCTGTACAGATACAGGTTCCAGCATGTACACGCGTCTACAAGAAGATATTGGAAGTATTGAATGTTTTAGGTTTATGGATCTTGATAGTTATACACCAGAGAACAGACTGAAACGAAGGAAGTATATTAATAATTTGGAATTAAATGTTCCAGTGATGCTATATAGGATTGCATATGGTGGATCTGTGGGTACCTTGAACTTTATTTGGAAAGTACCAGGAGATGTCAAAGACAATCCAGAGGTTTCAGACAAAAATATGAAAATCGTAAACAAAATCAAAGAATCTCTTCCAAAGTTTTCAACAAGGTCCATGAGAAAGGAATTTATAAATCGATACTACAAGAATGTGAAAGCGCCGAAATCTCTGCTTCGAAATATTTTCTTTGAACTTACTGGTTGTGAACCAACATGGGAATCAAGTGAACAAGCAGAAATTGATGAATGTGTAACATCAATATTACTTGACAGTGATGATCCATCTATTCTTCTCGATTACAGGTCTTTAAATGGGAAGGACATTGATTCAAAATTTGGAGTATTCTTTGAAGAAATGGGCGTATATTTCGATGAAATTTTATTACAAGTAAATGAAAGAC